>SRZU01000153.1:0-239709 GCA_013183765.1 Fusarium xylarioides
GGAAAAAAAGGTTAAACTAAGTATAGGTACCTAGCCTCAAACGAGCCAATAAGGCCATTTTGACCTATTCCGCGGTGGGGTGGGGTACAAGCCAAAATGCGGAAAATGACATTTGTAACCCCTGCGGACTGTATCATTCATTCATTATTGTGGGCTTGACTTGACGTAGCTGGAGGTTGGAGACACTGGAGTGCGTTCCATTGTTACATAGTAGAGTCATGAATGACATATTCATGACAATGGCTGATCAGGGGATCTTGACTCAATATTGGCCTTGCGTCGAGTCGAGTCGAGTCCCTTCAATCAATCATGGTCACAAGATAAGGCACTGAAGGATCAATGCAACCAACCTAACCTTACCCATATAAATCATGCAGTATCACTATCACCTGCATAGCACTAACTAACTACCTAGGTACTGCATAAAGGAGCCCTTCCCGAACGACTCCAACGTCCCCGCACGTCTTTGTCTTTGTCTTTGTCTTCCCTTGTCTCGCCCTCCTCCACTGCCTGGCCTGTTGTTCTAGGCTGTCCTACACGGGCGGGACGGGAACCTGCAGAAATGCAAAAGCAAAGTTTATACATACCTTAATCTAGGTTCGTAGGGCCATCTCAAGCTTTCCCACGCATTTCGCCCACAAGCCCACAAGCCCGGTCAAACTCAGACCACTTCTTGGCGAGTCCAGGCCGTTCCCTTCTCCGTCTGGTTCCTTAAATTCATCCTAGAACAGGAACAGACTTTCGCGCCGGCACGTTGGTGAACTCGATTGCCACGATCTATAGCGCCTTGTGGCTGCACAAGAAAGATCAAGAAACCCCGGAAGAGATCTCCCTTCGATTTTGCAAGACCATTGATGGCTCTCATGGTATTGACTGTCGTGTGTCACTTTCAGTATGGTGGAAACTTGGATGCACATTAGGTATGCTCTCTGATTGTAGTACTGGACATTCTTTTATAGCACTATTCGAAAGATGCCATCTATGTTTGCTTGCCTAGACTGTGGTAGCAAATCCTACCTGGCCGTAGGCATAGTAAGTAGGGCGACATGGACGATAGACTATGGCGTCAAGTTGCCTCCCCATCTTCTCAAAGTTGTGGAGTTTGCAGACACAGTTAGACAGTCCAAGCCTAGGGCGCTGGAGTAAAGCCTCCAGAATCTACTATCTACCTGATGTTTCGGCCGCTTTAGGATTGGCGACTATCTACCACACAAATTCCAGCTCTTTCAGCTGGATCATTTTGACAAATGAGAGCCCCGCGTGCCGTTTATACAGACTGTTTGTCGTCACAATCCTACCTACTAACCTACCGACCTTGCTTGAACAGCTTCAGTCAGCCTACTCGTGCAGTTCCACCATCTTCGTCATTGCCCTTGTTTGCGGGAACAAACACCAATCTCTTACTTTATTTGCCTTGCTTAGGCTAGTAGGCTGGCGAACATTCTATAGGAACTTACCTAGTGGTCGATCCAAACTACTGACGCAACGACCTAGAGTTGTTTCTTTGAACTTGTGCCTACAAAGTCTCAACCTTCAATGTAACAATGGACTTCCTCACTTGGAACTTTCATTGCCAAGGGGTGGAAGAAAACTTGGGGCCTTTATCCTCAATAACAAAAAGGCTTAGGAAAATTTAGGTGAGACTTGACTGGTCTTTAGAATACTCAACTATTTTTGATACATCCGAAGTTTTCCTGCTTCCTGAGGCCTGTCTACTAACTTGAAAGACTTCACGGCACCATAGTCACAAGAACTATCATACTGAGAGGACAAGAAAAGTATACTCGAATAAACCCTTTACCATCTACTGGTATAAAGATACTTGCAGCCTGCATTGACCATACGCCCAACCGAACTTTAATAAGAATAACAGCAAACCAAACTCCTGACCTCAAAACATCCACACAACCATCACCAGTTTTTCTTCTCAGTTGTTCAATGGCTGACCATTATACCTGACTAGTTCGGCGACTGTTGGGGCCAGTAGGTGCATCCCAGTCCTTGGGTGTGTCCAGGGCCGCAGCCAGCAAAGTGATGAAGATGCCGAGCACCCTGGGGATATGGTCAGTAATTGCAGGTCCCTACACTGCCGTAATCACACTTACAGGTTAATATGTGCCATAATCGCTGCTCCCTTGCCCAGGGGCCAGTCAAACGCGAAGGGGAAGACAAAGTTGTAAGTATTGGCCCAGGTGAGGTAGAAGATGACCAAGAATATGGAGGTCGCCACGCCTATAACGCGGAAAACATAGCGGGCAACGCGATGATTGAAGGACCGAATCTTGGTGAAGAGGAAAAGAAGGGCGATGGAGGTAATGACCCATGTGATACCAGCATGAACAGCCAGGAGCACGTATGGTACTGATGTATCCTTCAACAATTTATATAGCTCAATGGCGGTGGCAAGATCAAGTCTGATTGACTCAAAGACAGTGCCAATATCAACCTCATCTAATCCGAATGGCCAGGAGTCGTCATTGTCTGGGAATCTGAATGGCTTGGAGTCGTTATTGTTGAAGAAAAGATCAGCTTGCTTGTCCTGGTATTTGCTAGCAGTGACCACGGTTAGGATAAGTGTAAGGAAATTGGTAATGGCGAAGAGGAATAGGAAGGCCTGGAGGATGGTGCCGCCTGCGCGGCCAGCACGCTGGGGTTGATTCATCGTTATAAAGAACAGAAAAAGTGAAGTGATGTCGGATAACGGCAGATTTTGATAAATACTTTGGGGACCAAGAAAGGGGATGCCGAAGATGATGATGAGAAGAAGAAAGGCTCAGAGGGGGCCGAGTAGATTGGTTTTAATCATCCTTCGATGCCTGGGCACCTTCCTCCATCTGATACGAACAGGACGTTGATGGAGGCAGTTACAAATGAGTTCACGAGGGGGACAGAATGGAAGTTGACACTCCCACCCTGGATTGTTATCTGCAACTTCCTCAATACCTAACCGACATACAGGTACTTTACCTTACCTGAGATTCCATCAGATACCTTGTTGAATGGAAGGGAGGCACCACCTAAGACTGAGTTGTCCTCAACATTCTGGTTGTTGCATTAATATCTGCATAGATACTAAGGTAGTTACTGTTTTGTGGTGCTGAAGTTTCTCCAATTGGATGCCTGTGACCTTTATTTCTCCCGACGAAGCAAGAAATTCGCCCCAGGCAGGGGGTTTCTATTCTTTTGGAGTTGAGATATCTTGCTGTCTTCGACCACTTCACTAGAGAACCTGCCTGCAAAACTGGGTGTAGGACACTGGAGGCGATCGTGATGAACGTATACGAGGAGGAACTTTACCTTATAAGTAAGCAACAAACGCCTTTTGAAGGCTGCTCTACCTATATACCAGATCGAGCGCTATGGCGGGCAGTTCCAATCACGTGTGAAAGGCCTTTTAGGTAAGGTAAGTTCAACATCAGTCTGTAGAGTGCTATGTAGAACATGTAGATGCGACTCAGTGCGAGATGCTTAGATAGGCCGAACAAGTAAAAAGCTCTCAGCACATAATGATCAGCCAGCAACTTCTAACGGGTATATTGCCATAATTCCTTAAAACTGAAAGCCAAAGACCTGGATACATTGCATCTCCGTCTATGCATAATTTACAAACCGTCTCAGCGCAACTCAACCGATGGAAAGTAGCGAGGTCCTGCAAAACCTCGTGCCAAGACAGATTGTATATCAATATTACTCGTGGGGTCGTGATGGGAGCTCCACATCTTGAGGAGTATAAATCGGCCTGATATGGGGGGGTCGAAGCGAATTGTACATTTGCTCTTCTTCTTCTCTATGTTGAAACGGGCATGTGGAGAGAGCAGTTGACCACCGCCAACAGCTCGAACGGCGTCTTGCGTAGCAGAGGCGTGAGCTTCCCAAGCTTCTGTTAGGGAGAAAGATCGGTTGGAGCGATCGTAATCACGATCCCTGTCCCGGTCTCGCTCTCTTTCTCTTTCCCTCTCTCTATCGCGGCGGCGCGAATATGGAGGATCAAACCCTGGGCCGCTAGTGTTGGCAGCACTACTGTAGAGGCGCCAGTGGGAGGGATGGTGGTCGTCGAGGTATTCGGGATCAAAGGGGTTACCGCCATCATCGGAGTCAGAGTCGAGGGTTTCGAACGGGAGGGAGCCGATGCGGTTCGGCGCACGGCGTAGGAAACGGGGGCCGTCAAAGTCGTCGTCTTCGTCGTCGCTGCACTCAGTAGTGACTTGAAAGTCGGGCAGGTTGGAGGCGAACTCTTCAGGCATCTGTGGTGTCCGTGGTTCGTAATCATCGGCGTTGCCACGGTAGGGGTATGCTGGCCGAGACCTCGTAGTCGTAGTGCCATTCTCATGGTGCTGTACTGATATTATTTCAGTTGGGATGGGCTGAAGAACTCTCGAGTCCCCATCATTCGTTGGTTCATTCGTTGGCTGTGCATATTGAATTTGGTACTGGGCTGTTCGGTTGAGCACTTCGTCTTGTTTCATAGCCACAAAGACCATTCCCTCTCTCACGCTGTTGCAGAATTAGCCATGTTGTCCGGATCATGCCGTAATGCATGGGACAACATACGGATGTGAATAGTTGGACGATGCAGGGGCCTTTATGACCAGCTCCTGGAGAGTAAAAACGGTGCCACCCTGATGTCTCAATACTATGTTGCATCTGTTTCCCTTTGTACAATACACCGAGGTGTCGTTTTTGAGGATATTCTCAGCGGCGTATGATAACTCATTGGAGAACATGCCCCCATCACAGCTGACGATCTCCATCTTGAGGTCTCCTTGCTCGACCTGGCCATACTTGCCATAACGAAAGCCTCGTAAGGCTGGCGCGAGACGATCAGAATCCAGCTTCCGGCGCTTGTGCCGTCGATTCGAGTCAGGGAGATCTGAGGGACGGAGTGAAGGAGAGAAGTTGGGCGGCATGAGCGGAGGAGTAAGGCTTGGGTGGTGCTGGAGATCGAGAAGGGCCCGCAGGTGCGAGTTGGCTTCCTCGAGGTGTCGATCGAGGTCTTCGAGATTGGAGGGTCTGGTGTTCTCGGTGGTGGCGGCGGCAGCCCGCATGCGGTCAGTACGTCGAGAAGTCGGCCAGCCGTCGTCCATGGGCCGTTCGAAGTCGTCAAAGCCGGAGCCGGGACCCGGCGCTCTGTTCTCCAGGTTCCGGATGCGGTCGGCGCGGCGTGAAGCGGCTGACCAGTGCCGGGACTGAGGGCGGTTGGAAGATGTCGGGGAGGGGCTGTCTCGGTCACGATCTCGCTGGGCGTGGGCGAGGGCTCTCAGAGAAGGCAGTCGAGGCGGTATGGGAAGCGGTGGAAAGTCGTCGAGGGGTTCTCGAGAATGGCGACGGTGGGAGTTTGACCCCGACCGGCCAGACATTTTGTATGTATACGTATGTAGGTATGAATTAACGGCGGGACTGGGGGGTTTTACTAGTTGGTGGGCGGTTATGGCTATGGATATGGCTCTGACTGTGACTGTGACTGTGGATGTGGATGTGAGTTATGACGTGGGGTTGAACTGAAGCGAAGCGAAGAGGCTAGAGGGATGGCCGCTGATGGTCCCGTCTTTTGTCAGACGAAATGTGACCAAAATAGCAATGATGATGATTTGAAGAGCGGTCGTTAATCGTTGTCGTCCAAGGGACGGCAGTTAAGCAGTATGGGCGCACGGTACACCTGGCTCTCCAGGAGTAAAGTCTTTGGTCTCGTCGTGAGTTGAGTGAGAAGAACACCCGAATCACAGCCTGATTTTGGTGTCTTCTCGAATGGCGACAATCAACGGTTGAGCAACAGGCTAGGGATTGGATACTGTGCGAATGACTCTGCCGTGGGGGGGTTTTAAGTCAGTCAATCATTGGCCTTTGCTTTTCGCTGAGCCGCCCTACCTGTCTGTCATTTCATGCTCATCCTAGACACAGGTAGGAAATACAGGTATTATGCGCCTTTTTTTTCTGTATCTATTCTCTCTACCTTGCAGTTTTTCTGCTGCTGCCAAGGTTGTCTTCCAGCCAAAGGTCAGGCGTACCAAGGCACATGAGCCGTGACTCTGAGTAAAAGTCGCCGTTCGTTGGCGGGGGCGAGCGGAGAGACGGCGTGGTAGCAGAGACGCCAGTAGAGACGGATATTCGTTGATAGCTTAACTTGGCGGTAGCGGTGAGATATCTGCAACAAGTATTGAGCTAGATACAGAAAGCCCCAAGGGAGAAAAGGAACAGATCTGTTGTAACTTGTGAGAGGTGACAGTTGGAAAGAAGTGACATAGCCAGGGCTGGGCTGGGCCGACTGACCTTTTGAGTCGTCCATGATGGATGGCAAGGTATGGGGGATAAAGGCGGTAAAAGCCACGTCAAGGGATAGGCCACAGCTTTGAGTCCCAGCACTGTATCCGTTGGTCCAGAAGCTTGACTTGAGCAAAGGCCAGGTTCTTGTGTGCACTGTAGTCAGTTTATAGTGAGAAACAAGAAAACCCTGGTCTGGTGTTGCAACATGGCTGAACTCGTACCAATTATGTGTAACATTGTGCGAGTATCATGCTGTATTCAATTATCAGGGCAAATGGCAAATAACTCAAACTCTCAAAGCAAATGGTGACTTGTGAACTATTTTCTAGGTTTGCTAGGCCTGATGTTCAGTCACGCACCTTACCTTGTGCATTCTTGGTTGTTCGTTGTGCCTAATGTGAAGCATGCACCTAAAAAGTCACATATTTCCTCATATTGCCGACTTACCTAGGTAATTCTTCAAAGTTGGTTTTCGGCGGCGGGCATCTTCCTTTCAGCCTGGGAAGAAACAGAAGAGGAGATACCTACTGTAGATGCCTCGTATCATCCCCCTGCAGCCTGCCTGTACGTGATATGCTTGCATCAAGTACCCGTTGGCTCGAGCCGGGGGGGGGCCAACTAAGCAAGCTTAGTTGGGCACAAAACCCTGAGACACGCACAAAACCCTGAGACATCAGCACGGTGGGTTTTTGGGTGGCGAAATCGATATTTTCAATAGCTTGATGTTCATATAATGTCGCAATTAGCTGAAAATGATGAAAAGGCCTTGTTTAAAGCTTCTCGTGATACTGAATTGACTATTGACTATAGCTAAAGGGGGGATATAACTGTGGCGGCATCCAACGAAGCCCGATTTGAGGAACGATTTCCCTGCTAAATTGAGAGGCATTCTGTTCCTCTTCCCCTGTAGCTATAGCCTCTGCCACTTGCCTTTCCCTTCGTATGAGATCTTGTATCGACTCGCGATGTTGTATTTGGTGTTGTGGGGGGCAGGGTGACGAGAGGGCTGTAGGCAAAGGTAACTGGGGAAGAGACTCGTAGTCAGGCAGGCAGGGCGGTGATGAGGGCATCACGACTTCGCTGTTGGAGCTGAAATCGCTGGGGCATGGTGTTTCGTCAGGCCTTGTGAGGTGAAAAGCGACGGAATCGTCACTGTGAGGGAGGAGGGAAAAATCGACTGCCTCGAGAGGCTTCGCCGCAAAGGCTGCGTTGTGAATAGACTCACGAAGGTCAGGAGGGTATTGTGTATCTATCATGAATCCGTCAGTGGATTCATTGAGGGCTTCAGTCATAGCTAACCGCTGTGTATCCATCGATAAATAGTTATTCTTCTTCCCTGTGACTTCCAACCACTTCTTAAACTGCAGCTTTTTCGTGATGCCTTTAACTATGACTTCTTTATTGTCTCGCCACTCTTGTTTTAACGCCTCAAGCTCTCGGATAAGCTGAGATCGTTGATGCCGTATCTCGGATCGAATACTCTTCTTCTGACTTTCCGTAATGTACTCATCTTGCTGCTTACGAAGCTCCTGCAAAGAAACGGTATTAATATAATCAGAAGCTCCTCGGGCGCGTTTTCCTCGCTTTCTCTCATGATACCTTTTCTCGATACGCGTGCGGCGATCATCAACGTTTTCTATGATGTGTTTTTCAAGCAAAATAGCTTCGTTGACGATTTTCTGAACATGCACAAGTCCCTGACGCGTTGGGGAACTGAGGATATCGTGATATCGGTCTCTGAGGCGTTGTGCGGTCACAGAAGCTGTTGTGAACCTCGTTTCTGACGGCAGAAGTGAGAGAAAAGCAGGATTTACAGTCTTCCTCTTCTTCAGCTTCTTCCTGAGGAGGAATTCGACTGCCGGCCGGTCTGTAGGTGGGAAAATCCCTGACTTTTCAAAGCCCGAGATGATATGAGCTCGTGTGAAGCCTTCGTTGAAGATCTCCTGAAAAATCGATATTAGTATGTGAAAAGAGGGGCTTTTGTGAGAAGGTCAGGCTGTGAAGCACCTACCTGAAAAGCTCCTGCAAAGTCACGGCGGTTAAAGGTCAGCTTTCCCTTCCTCAACGCCTCACGAAGCTTTCTCTGATGTGCATTCTTCAGATATTGAAATACGCCTACATCCATAGGCTGAAGGATATGCGTTGAATGCGGCAGCAAGAAGGCAACGAGGATATTAAATTTCATACAGTATTCTCGAAAGGCGAAGGAGCCGTGACCGCTGAAGCCGTCAATAACAAGCAGCCTCCACACAGGACCTTCTTCTTGGATAGCTTCGGCATTCGGAGGAAGGTTATATTCCCTGAAGGCATTCCTAGGTTGTTGCAGGTGCTCATTACAGCCAAAATACTGCTCAAAATCAAGCCCGCGGTGTTGAACAGTAGCTGACTTCTCCCAGGAATATCTGTTGAAGTGCTTCGCCCACTGCAGCGTTATCTCAGCGTTGGAAAAGGCTGTATCTGACTGTGCAAATCGCATCTGAGAATCGCCCTCGATCTGAGCCCACTCCAGCGTTGGAAAGCTCTTGAAGATCAGCCACGGAGGAGTTGTATCGCCTGCGGCGTTGCCCGTGCCGATGACCGTGCAGCTTTCTCAATCAGCAGGGGAGAAAACCTCTATAGATGCCTTCTTTTGTGTACGTATAACAAGGCATTCTACACGCTCTCGCAGAATTCCTACTCTTATTCCAGCTTGGTTAGCGTTCTAACACTCAGAGGCGCCGATTTCGAAGTTGGTGATGACTTCAGTAAGTCGTTGAAACCACTGCTTGGTCTCCTCAACGCCTGCTTCTTCATATTCCACGCGAGAAGCTTCCTTAGCCTTGAGAATCGATTTATCAAGCTCTGGATGATCATCACAGAAGCGCCTGTACCACATTCTGCTAACTGGCTTTGCATCAGGATCTCGGCGGCGCCGCAGCATATTTGCTGCATCTTCGACTTCATATTTGGAGGCAGGCAGACCTGATCTCTGCATCCACATGACGAAGGCCACGATAGCTTCTTCTTCCGCCTCCGTCAGCAGCCTTGGCCGCCCTCCACGGTCATCAGGAAGGTCTTCGGCACTGAGGCTATTCGCAGCTTCGAGCTTCTTCACGATGCGAGCGATAGATGCCCTCTTAGAGCCGAGAAAACGTTCCTCAGCCTGACGAAGGCTTAAAGGTCGGGCGGCATCGCGAGAGCGGCCCTTTTGGTGCCGCAGGCGTGAGGAAACAACAGCCTGAGCAGCCCTGAGATTCGCAGCTGAGTGCATAATGCAGTGAGACGAAAATGACGGTATATTCACTAACTGATGTCTTCAGATCCTTGATTTTAGCTGCAAAAAACCCGAAATTCGTGACAGCCGGCTGTGCGGGGCTGTCTCAGGGTTTTGTGCGTGTCTCAGGGTTTTGTGCCCAACTAAGCTTGCTTAGTTGGCCCCCCCCCGGCTCGAGCCAACGGGTAGACTTGACTAAACGCAAGTCATGTCAATGCAACACCAACTTCTTGACACAGTTAGCCTCGTTCTCTCTATAAGGAAGGTCATGATATATTCAAAACCGTATAGTTGCTGTGTTACGTTTCAAAATCGTTCTTTTTCTTTTTCTTTTCTTTTATTCTGCTTACTAGGTACTAAGTAAGCCTGGTACCTAGGTAGGTAAGGTAAGGTACCTAAGTTTTTGCTGTTTGAGGGCGAACCAAGGCACTCATGTTTCATTAATTGCACGTGATATTCAGGGACTAGTTCCCGCCTGTCGGGACGAAATGATATGGCTTCGATTCAACGAATAGCTCCAGTACATTAAAATTTGCGAAAACTCCAAATATTTCTCTAAAATGCAGTAAATGAGTGAAGTTTGTTTCACTTGCAGAGTACATACAAGTAGGTGCTATGAGAGGCATACCTACTTGTACTCTGTGTTCTTCACTGTAAATACAGGCATCTACATCTATAAAATCTTGACGTTACCTGACTCTTGGGTCAACAATCGCCTTGCAGCAGCTAGCAGCCTTGAAATTCCCCAGAGCGGTACCTACAGTACCTACAGTACAGAACGTAAGGCACCCATGTCGATCCCACTAACAATTTCATACAACCAATCATTGCAGAGCTACCTAGTCCAGCTCACTCACTAACTTCCAGGTTCATTATGGAACCCCCCTTGACGTGAAAGCCAACATTCGACCACTTAACTTAAGCTGTATGATAGGCATCTTCAGCCTCTTCTTTAGCAATCAATCAATCAATCAAGGCAGGACAGGACAGGACAGACATACCCGCCCGTTGTCTTCTCTCAGGTGGATGCTTGCGCCGTAGATGAAAAGTGCTTTTGTTGACCGGGAGAAGCTGAATCTCACCCAGCAGGCTGGGCCTTTTCTATCACGCGTCTTCGCCTCGTCTCATTCATAACAAGCCCTCTGCGATATCGCTCTACGGCCTTTCAGCCTTGCGCTGCGATAAACCACAATCTCGGCACTTTATTCGCTTCACCTCATCTACTCCATCCTCCGACTTCACCACAAATCTATCTGCGATGAACAACCCGAACCAGGATCAAGGCCAGCCTCAAGCTGAGCCCCAAGCACAACAACTCCCGAATGCTTCAGCGCAAGAGGGTATTCCTCATATCGATGCTAGCGCTAATATCAACGTCAACGGCAATGGAATCCCCCAACTACCAGAGAATCTCCTCAACCCAATGAACCCTCAGGCGCTGAGCATGTTGGCTGATCCCTCACTCATGGCTGATGCCTCCATGATGGCCATGCAGATGCCTCTGGCTGACCCTTCATTCATGATGCAACCTGGCATGGGCTTACCGAATGGCCAGAATGGCTTCAGTCTTCCCGTCGCTCCCCCTGCTACTGTCTGCGCTGGTAAGTTCTGCGCGCGCTAATCGTACCTCAACATATCATTTCTAACATGCGCCAGATGAGGTCGCTCTGTATGACCGTCAGATCCGCCTCTGGGGCATGGCCGCACAAGCCAAGATCCAAAGCGCAAATATCCTTCTCATCACCATCAAGGCTCTCGCCAATGAAATCGCAAAGAATCTTGTCCTTGCTGGTGTCGGCTCTCTCACTCTCCTGGACAGTGCTACCGTTACCGAAGCAGATCGAGGCGCCCAGTTCTTCATCCCTGATGGTGAAGATGTCATCGGACAGAACCGCGCTCAAGTCGCCAGCGTCGCTCTGCAGAAGCTCAACCCCCGTGTTCGTGTTCACGTCGATACAGAAGGCGTCAAGACCAAGGGACCAAGCTACTTTGCTGCCTATGATATTGTCATTGCCACTGATCTTGACCCTGAGTCTTTCAACATCATCAACACTGCCACGCGCCTGAACTGCAAGGCCTTCTACGCTGCTGGTTGTCATGGCCTCTATGGTTTCATCTTCAGCGATCTTATCGAACACGACTATGTCATCCAGCGTGACCTGGGAAACATGCCCACTTCTCTTGGCCCAGAGTCTCGTACTCGCACTATCGTTGATGTCCAGACTCGAAAGGAGGGTCCCAAGACAATTGAGTCTGTCACCAAGCGCGAGCTCTACTCTACGTGGTTCCTCGCCAGTGACCTTGCTGTTCTTCCTACCGAGTACACCCAATCCAAGCGACGACTCAAGAGTGTCACCCCCGCCCTTTCTTGTCTCCGCGCTCTCTGGGAATTCATGCAGATCCAGAACGGCCGAGTCCCCAGCAATCGCGATGATCTTAAGCTGTTCACGCAGATCGCCACTCAGAAGCACAAGGCTCTCGGCCTGCCCAGTGAAACTCTCCGCCCCGAGTTTCTGCGCAGCTTCCTTCAGAATCTCGTCAGCGAAATCTCTCCTGTTGCCGCCATCCTTGGTGGTCAACTTGCCCAGGACGTCATCAACGTCCTCGGACAAACCCAACAGCCTATTCAGAACATGATCGTCTTCGACGGCACAACCATGGAGGCACTCATGTACCCTCTGCACCCAGAAGGCTCACTCGGGGCATCACAACTCACCGACCATACTGTCCCCAACGGCGGTGTGCCTATGATTCTGGGTGGTATGGATGCTCTGCCTTTGGGTCTCGATCCAACTGCCATGGGCGCTCTGCCTCACCATAATAACCCGATCATGATTCCTACTGGCCTCCCTCAGAACGGGAATTTTATTCCTATGCCCGACGGCTCCTTAGCCGATCCTACACAGCATTTTAATGCCGCAGCGCAGGTTACTCAACAGCCTGTTCAGGGACACACGGCTCAGGTGACAGCTGAACAGACAACTCAGGAGACACCGGCAAACCCCGGTACCTCGGAATCGAAGAAGTAGACTAGCCATATCACCGAGATGCATCTAGAGGGACTTATCGCAGTGATTTGAAAATTGGACAGGGCACTGAAGGGGGATAAACATTTCGCCCGTACTATACTATAATTTGGGTCCGATCTCGAAAGTCAATAGAAGGCTCCATCTAGGAGGCAGAAGGCTTGGGGATAGACGATACCTGTATACTAAATAAGACTACTCACGCATGACACGCAAGGGGCCCGGAAAGTTTTGATGTAATAATGAATATTCGTTTGTACCTCCAAGCCAAACACCCCAGCCAGAAGTCCAGACTTGACATGTCACAATTGCGATTTCAACAGTCACTCGATCATCGCGGTGCTTTCAGCTTATTGATTCTATTGTGCTCTACCAACAAAGGTAAGCAGACCTAGCTAATATATAATAAGGCATGATCGCGTTGCCCTGATGCTTTTGTATTCCTGTACCCTGCCAAAAAAGAAAACCATGATTGCCTTGTCGTCACCTCATTCTTCTCCTTCAGAGACGGGTATCGGCCCCTTTCATTGCATTCAAAGGGACTGCAAGCAAAAGCCATTTGTGATCCGCGTCCAATTCGCACTCCTTTCATATAGCAAAGCAGGAAGCCAGATGCCGAAAACAATGTCGCATGTAAAGTCAAAAGAACGCAATGCATATTATCTGCCCCTCTATATCCGGGGGCATGCTTGCCTGACGCCGCCGATGCGAGTAAGAGAGGGACTACGCCCTCATCGAAAACGATTAAATCAGTATATGGTAACCGACTTTTGGGGTATAAGTATTGGGTATCGTAGCAGCTGAGCTGCGGTAGTAATGTGAAAGAAACAGCGGGTGAACATTATCAGCTGTTGCTGAACATGACCGTGCTTCTCGAGGTACAGAGTTCTACGATGAACTCTCGTCAGTGGTGTCAATAGTGATGACCTTTCGCTGACTCTTGATGATTTGGACATCGTCAGAAGATTCGCCCTTAACTCGAGGTTCTTTGGCGGATGAGGAATTGCCCTTCGGGATGGTAGACTTCACATCTTGATCACTCGTCTTGTTGAAAGTGCTGGAACGGACGATCTTGATCTTCGTCTTCGACGCAGTCTCCTTCGGCTTGGTGGCCTCGACAGTCTTGCTCTTACGCGATTGAGCCACTCTCGGCTTCTTCGCCGGCCCAGCTTTAGTTGCAATGGGTTCAGCCTCGGTGGTCTTGGGCTTCCTAGGGCGCAGTCGTCGCTTGAGCGAATTGTCATCCTCCTCAATCACCACGGCAACATCGTCATTCTTCTTAGATTTCTTAGCTGAAGGCTCAACTGCGACAACATCATCGTCTGGTTGCGCTTCAGAATGCTTGCGTTTTTTCAGCTTCTGTGCCGTAGGTGGCACGCCAATAGCAGGCTCGACGAAACGGACGGACTTGTAGGGCCGCGCAGGCTTAGCTTGCTCATCTGCCTTGGATGAAGAGTCGTCACCATTCTATCGCGAGTCTTCTCGATCTTGGCCAGGCTCGCCCCTTTCTTTGCCACTTCGCTTGCGCGTTTGGTTCACGCTCCATCCTCTGATCTGGGTCGGCCCAGAGCTCGGGAGTGCCGCGGCAGACCCAGTCTCCTTGTGGTCGTATGGAATGGTCTTCAGTTCGGGCTTATTCGGCCACGCTCGGTGCGCGGGAACCGGGGCGGGTTGAAGCTTTCGATACTTGTTCCCAGCATCAGACGACCCTGAAGGGGTGGATCGATGACCATGGATCGAACTGGGAAGACCCTGATGATTGTCTTGGGGGCTTTGAGCCATGTGAGGGGGCATAGGAGGGGGGTTCGCATACGTTGGAGATAGTACTTGATGGGCGTAGCCTTGATGAGGCGAGGTCATATAACCTTGTCCAGCAGTCTGCGGGTTTGGCAGAATTCGATCAGTCGCAATCGGCTGAAGCGGTGGCTGCCCATGTGGCTCGGGGCCAGGGTACCCTCGGTGATAAGAGCGAGGAGGACCGGGCGGGTAGTAAGAACCGGATGATCGTAAGCTAGGTTCCAACAGTGCCTCATCCTGAAGAGACTGGTTACGTCCTCGCGAAGGTCGCAGAGGTGGTAGAGGCTCGGCGCTGCCATTGTGAGAAAACGGGATCCGCGCTGGGGGAGGAGCTGGGGATGAATAGTGAGACGATACTGAGCCTGGTGCTGGTCCCGGAGGTCCGGGAGGGGCATTTGAAGGCCCGGCAGGTGGTGGTCCCGGGGGAGGAAGTTGCGACCAGTACGCACGAGAGTAGCTCGGCTCAGGAGCACCATAGATACTCATACGGCGCGGAGAGTACCCGGGATCGATAGGACGACCAGCAGCCATGTGAGCATCACGGGGGTCTGTGTTCGGGTAGCTACTATGTGACAGATATGCCCCCTGATCCTGAACTGGAGGGCCCTGAGATGGGTGGGGGGGAGCGTAATCCGTATGTCGCACTGGTGGATGCTGTGAAACATTGTGCTCCTGGATAGGCGGGTAGGCCATGGGTTCTCCAGGATGACCATGCACTGGGCCGCTTGGTTGCATTGACATGTGTGCGCGGGGCTGGTGCATGTACCCTTGGGGAACCTCGACAGGGCTGGGATTGTATCGAGGATCAATTGGGGCCTGGCTTGGGATGACAGGCGGGAGCTCGTTAGTCTGGGAGACGGAGCTTCGAGGATCATGTTCAAGCATTCCATGAGAAGATACGGGGCCAGGTCCCATGCCGTTCGGCGCGGCATCACGGTAGGATGGTTGCTCCTGAATACCATATGGCTCAAGCATAGAAGGCGCTTCAGGGACAGATGCTGGCTCATAGCTCATCGCAAGTTCGATTGCTGGAGCAGTGTCGTAGACTGGTTCGGTCTCTCGGATAGCAACGGATTCGTTGGAGGCACTTACAACATTGCTCAAGATAGCCAAATAATCGAGGCCAACGATGGGACTGGTGTCGGGCGTAGGAGCATGAGCAGGCTTTGAGTCAGTGAAGACATCGCGAATAGCGTCGTAGCGAGCTGGCTTAGGCGCAAGCTTGGGAGCCTTGTTCGATTCTTCAGTCTCAAGAAAAGCACCAGCATATGCAAGGACGGCGAGGTTAGTGAATCCAGTCTCGGGTTGAGGGGCTTCAGCGTCCTCTCCTTCGGGTTCTTGTTCCTCACTTTCTGGCTCTTGCGACTCAGAGGCAACTCGGCTGACAACAGGTCTAGCTTCAAGCTCCTTGGCGGCAGTGCCTAAAGATCTACTTCGCAAAACCTCATCTGAACGAACATATTCAGATATAGAGATCTCTTCAGGGTTGACCTCTTCAAGTTTGCAAAATCGTCTCATCGAAGCACCAATCTTGGCGCGGTAGGGGTTATCATCCGAACGACGGTGGTTGGTAGTCTTGAGGAATGAACGTGAAGCATGGGCAATCCGACCTGAAGGGTTGGCGATATAAACAACAGGCTTCCCTGGCATGACGTGTGGAGTCTTTTCTGCCTCAGGAACAGGTGCATCTTTCATGATAACGCCATACTTAGGGTGCACACCAAAGCGCTTGACCGTGTCTTGGTCAAAATCTTCGGCAACTGTGGTTGAAAAGTCGTAGCCATTGCACCAATGATCGACGTGAAGGCCGTTGCTGTTAGGAGTGTTGAGGTACTTGCCACGCTTTGCATGTGTATGACCCTTGCTGGAGTCATTCGTGGAGTCCCTGAAGCCTATTTCCCAGTCATTGAACTCAAAGGTCTTCGGGCAGTAAAGGCGACTATTAATGCCCTTTTCTCGCATAGACGGCTTCTGGTTATATACGCGGTAGCCCCACTGATCTTCATCGCCCATGTTCTTTGGCAACGGGGGGCTTCTTTCACGAGCAGGCAATTTACTTTGAGCCCGAGCAGCAGCTGCGGGAGTGATGCCATTGACAAGAGCGGGAGGCTCTGGAGTCCCTGGTGCTGATTCCGACTCGGCTGGCGTGCCCTCGGGTGTGGCCTCGGCTTCAGCAGCGGAAGCGAGAAGACCCTTGGCAGGAGCGGGAGCAACAGATGCGCCGTCGTCAGCGTTGCTCCTGGTGTTCTTCTTGGGGGTAGGTTGACCGTCTGGTTGGTCTTGGGCTCTGCGTTTGTTGACACCACGGCCACGTCCACGGCCCTTTGAAGAAGCGGTGGCAGCGGTTGTAACTGCAGCTGTGGCAGCCGCTTCGTTCTCGCGTCCCTTTCGCCACATGGAAGTGCCTTGGACACGAGAAGGATAAGGGACGAGATGACCATCTTGGTAGCATTCGTAGATTCCAAATTCTTCGTCATAATGCTCATCGCTGATGACCTTGTACTCATACTGATCATCGGCAATCTGCGTTGTGCGTGTCAGCTGTTGCGCCCCCAATTACCGTAATGGGTAAATAATCAATTAAAGTTGGGGAAAGCCAAGTGGTGAAAAAAGGTAGAGTAGAGACTGAAAAGTATGAAGGAAAACTCTGACTTACATCGACGGGAAGGTTCTTGTCATACAAGGAATTAAGAATTCGAGCACGGTTCTCTTGTGACTCGTAGAACTGTTCTTCAATCTCATCAAGACCGTTCTGTGGGGGTGGTTGTGTGAGTAAATTGCCAAGAGCCTCATAGTAATAACGGGTACGGGACTGGGTCACGTCAGAGGAGAGCGACATACCTGGAATTCTTGTTCAGCGACGTAATTGTCGGCTTCATGCAAATGTTGGGCGAGCTGAAGGTCTCTGTCCAGACGACGCTTGTGCTCGGCGAGCTTGGCATCGAGGTTTGCTTGGAGCTCCTCCATGGCAGGTATGAATTCCTGAACAAGTTTATACTTGTCTGGATTTTGAAGAGCATCATCAATGGTGCGTTCAGCCAGCTCTTGCAGGGCAGGCTTCAGCGCGTGAGCAACAGCTTGATAATTTGCTTTGAGATGCCGTTGACGCTCATAAGCAGCCTGTACACGCGAATCGGCAAAGTTCTTTGCTCGGCCTCGTCGTGAGCCACCACGACCAGCCTTTGCAGTAGCCGCCTTGGATAGAGCGGCTGTAGAGCCACCTCTGCCACCACCTCTACCTCGTCCACCACGACCTCTTCCACCGCGGCCACGGCCACGAGTGGAAGGTTCCCTTGCGGGAGAATCGTTCTCAGGCATGATGAGTACAATGGGTCATGTAGCTAGAGGTGAGGAGAAAAGGTAAATGGTGGTGTTGGTTAGGTTGATGTGAGGTGAGGTAGAGCAAGGCAAAGTAAAGCAAAGTAGCGGGCCGGGTACCAGCTTTTTCTGGAGGTTAAAGGTGTTAGAATGTGCCACGCGCCAGTGACAGGGGGAGTGAAGTACCTGGGTAGTCCTTGAGCAATGTAATGAAAGAGAGCGCTGAGGCCGTACGTGACTTTTGGCGCGATGAAAGAGCTTGTTCGTAGCAGAAACGTGGAGAACAAAGAGAGACAAGTAGCCGCGTGCGTTGAAGGGGAAAGGATATGAAAAACAAGGCGCGCTGTGTTGGAGGAGAAGGAAGATGATTACGGGCGTAGGATGAAAGTGAAGTGAAGTAAAGTGACAGTGGAGGAATCTGAATCTGAATCTGAGAGACCGGGTCTGGAGGTGTGAGGTACGTATAGATCAGAAGTTTTTGCCTGCTGGCAGTGACCGCAAGTGCCACGCAACTGTACCAACAATACAGCAGCTGAAGCAAAAATTGACTGATCCGAGAGATTGGCCAGCTCAATATCACGTAGATGATGATGAGTAGCAGTGATCAGCTGGCGTGCCGAGTGGTTGAAGTCGTGAATATGAAGGAGGTTCTAATGTAATGAATGAGCACTTCGAGTCCCTTTTTTTCCCAATAATACCGGTCCCCCAGCAGCATGACCCAAACGGGTGAATCCAATGCGCCAAACAAGCCAATAAAAGCGGGGGTAAATCTGTCTGCCACTGTAAGTGCGCTGCAGGCCGCTGTAGAGTCTGCTAAATGCCCTCATAAATTATACACCCCTGATCATCGTCAATCCACCAGCCACGCCCATCGATTTCACTCTAAGCCATTTCGGGCACTTCCAGGACACAATCGAGTCAAATGATTGGCCCGGTACCCTTGATTTTCCGTTCACCGCGGCTCCGTGACCCCTGTCAATGCTTTGGCATTCTGCAAGGAGCACTCCGGATTCTCTCAATACCTTATGAGTGAGGCTTGACTCTGAGGTACCGCAGATTTGGGTTTGTTTCCATTGTGAATAAGCACCTCAACGCCCGCATTGCATAATTAGGTAGCCTACCTAATCTAGGTACAATGCAGACGGAGATTCACCCAAGGCTTTTGTTATGCGGCTTAGCCAAAGGCATGTTCTATTCAATGCGACACAATAAGCAGACAACGATGAATAACAGTGGATGATCAGGATATCATGGATGTTCACGGCCCAGCCTAGCCATGGAGATAATCGGCTGATGTTCAATGATTTGGGCCCCCGTGGCCTATCATTCTTTCACTCGCACGAGATCAGGTTACTGAATCTTTTCGGAAGCGCGGGAACATTAGCAAGAGTTGCACTCGATACAGGGAAAACTGCTGCACCCACCACTCTCCGTCCGTACGTTTGTAACAGCTGTTCATCCTGTCACTTTGCTGTGGAGCCTCACAATTCTTGTTGACGGGAGACAGGGCATGGGCATTAGCATACGCCACCAGTTGTGACACAGTCTTCGGAGTTTCGGACAACCCACGGTATTGCTATTGTCACTGTGCATGCTATTGTACGTTATTCATGTACGATTTCTATTGTCTTGGTGATGCAACTGCTTGACACTATCGATCCCCTGTTTGTCACTTGTGGCACAGTCAACTTGGTGTTATTGGCCTCCGACTTCAGCTCACCTCAGACGCCACGATAAATATGTGATCTTATATCTGATCAAGTATGTTCAATTATGTGAATGTTAAGAACTCTAGTTGTGAACTGCAAGCCATTCTGGGCTGTCGGTAACTGCATGTTGGTTTTCGAGCTGGGTCTTCCAACGTCAAAATGCCGAATAACCATTAGGAAGTTCAAAGCGGGTAACACTCAGGGCGACGAGATCCATTAGACACTCAGAATTCATAGAGATAACTTATATAAGACTTGTTCTCTAGAACGAATAAATTCCGCGTATTCCTGTGCCGTGCTGTGTATTTTCATCCACAAACTCATTATCATCGTCTTATCATCACTCACCCTATACACTCATAATAAACTCATCTTCAGCCCCGCATTTTACAGACTCGCCTTGCACTGGAGTCAGCCCAACCCATGGAAGCTCCCGGGAACTAAACAAACGGTGCCGCTGCAGTGTCAACCAATCATATTACCCCCCACACAGATCTGGTACGTACCCGCAAGACAAAAAAAAAAGGCAAGTTGCTTCAGGTTAATAAAGGTAGATCGGCTTCAACCACGTGCATACAACCGTGACGTGACGTCGCGATAGAGCCTCAACCTCCGAAATCACCATGGGCAAGAAACGGAAGCTGTCGCATCAGAATGCGCCCAATGCGCGCCCAAAGAAACTTCCCCAACAGAACAAATCCGACCAGAAGAAACCACCCAATGGCCCCGCGAAGAAGGGCAAAGGCAAGCAGCAGCATCAGAGTGATGATGAGCCAACGATACCCTTCGAGCCTCACCACCGCATACTGCTTGTGGGTGAAGGCGATTTGAGTTTCGCAGCGTCTATCATTCAGCATCACGGCTGTGCAAATGTTACTGCTACGGTTATGGAGAAGGATGCCGAGGAACTACTGTCCAAGTACCCCCACGTCGAGGACAACATCGCCGTGATCCGCGGTGATGCTCCCAAGACCAACGGGGCCGACAAAGAAGACAAAGAGACATCTGCCAAAGAACCCGAAGCAGGCGAAACTAGTCAAAGCAACCAGAACGAAGGCGAGGACACCAATGGCGAAAGCGACAGCGAGGAAGAGGACTACTACGACTCAGACGATCCCAACGCACCACCAAGACCTAAGCGAAAACTCACTCCCAACAACAAGCTCCTCTACAACATCGACGCTACTAAGCTTCCCAATTCACTCATACGCGCTCGCTTCGACCGCATCATATTCAATTTTCCTCACGTCGGCGGAAAGTCCACTGATGTGAACCGCCAAGTTCGCCATAACCAATCCCTTCTCGTTTCCTTTTTCGAGCGCGCCATTCCGGCGCTTGCCCCCGACGCTGCCATTGTCATCACACTATTTGAGGGTGAGCCATACACCCTCTGGAATGTCAGAGACCTCGCTCGTCATGCTGGCCTGCAAGTTGAGCGCAGTTTTCGCTTCCAGGCCCGCGCATACCCCGGGTATAAACATGCACGAACGCTGGGCGTCGTGAGGAACTCGAAGGGTGAAGTGAGCGAAAGTGGATGGAGGGGCGAGGAGAGGGCATCGGGGAGCTTTGTGTTCAAAAGGAAAGAAGATATCGCTCCGGTGGTCGGAAAGAAGAGGCGGAAGGGCGATGATTCATCTGATGATGAGGATTGAGATATAGCAACACGAATAGAAACAACATAATTGGAGTCTGGTGTTATAGGACAGCAAATTTAGAAATGCTGAGAAACAGAATTGAGTTCCGAAAACGTGGGACTTCATTTTAATAGGCATTTTGCCAAGGGTATCTCGACTCCAAGCTTTCCGTGTTTATTTCCCGAGAGGATGTTCCTATACCGGATGACCAACTGGATGGATTGCTAGCGCCTGAACGCCAATGATCGATCCATGATGAAGCACGACTCTCAGAAACACCAGAACAGTATGATATTAATATCAGGGATCAAGACAACCCCCAACGCCAAGAAATGCCTCTGCCATTCGAATGTTCGAGTAGCAAGCCCAATAGAACGTGCGGCCAACGCTGCCCCCCCAGATTGCCCATTGAACCCAGGGTCCAAAATATACAGGCTGTTCGCCGTTTATATAGTGATGGTACAGTGCGCCTGGTATTGGCCCTTTAACTCCCGAAATGCAAGTGTGATTATATGTCCCAACCAAGCTCCATTAGTGCTCCTATCCGTAGACTGCAGTGCCAGGGGCTCAGCAGATCCTGTTCTGCAACCCTTTTGCTCGTGCTTTAAGCTGACGTCTTCTGTGAACCAATTCCCCTAGCCTCGTGTTTCAGGCGAGACAGCTCGTTGGAAACTTCCTGCAAATCTTTTTCAGCGCCTCTAGTGGCGTCCTCCAGATCCTTTGTATGGTTGGCCTCGTCTTCAAGCCTTTGCGCCTCCTCGTTCTCCCTCATTAATGCTTCCTCCTGCTCACGAAGAGCCTGCTGTTCAGCATCAATAACACCTTCCATGGCTGATTGCGGAGGAGGTGGTGGCGGAGGAGGAGGGCTGGGCGCATCCAACTCATCCTCTCTTAACCTCTTCATGTTTGGCCCATCAGATGGAGATATCGAAAGCGGACCTTCTACTTCCAATTCCCTCTTCCTCTTACGCTCAGGGCTTCCTAGAGAACCACTGCCCTCATTATCCGATGCCGTGGCAGCGTCGAGCCCATCAGCTGGGGTCCCATTAACAATGACTAAAGATGTACCCTCAAGCCCACCAGCGACGAAGCCAGCACTGGTTCCTGCGGCGCTGGGTCCTTGGTCACCTTTCATCTGGGTATCTGTGTTTTCGCCCGACCTTGGTTTCTGCTGATCACCGAATTTCTTAACAGCACGGTCCAAGAAATCCTTGACGTACTGCTTCATTTTCCTCGCCTGCTTTTCACTTAGGGGTGCATTGGGGTCGCCGACCCGGTTGTTCTTGTAGTCGGACGAGACAAGCTTCTTAGCTATCTCTTTACCAAAGCGCTTCAGCTCCTCCTTAGGAAGTTTGTGATGGAATTTGTCGAGGACATGTTTGATGTGGGGAAACACCTAGCAACCTATTAGTAAAGTCCTTGGCAGAATTCGAATGCAACCAACCGTGTTTTCGTATATCTTCATTTGTTTTTCGACTGGAAGAGATCGCCATTTCTCCTCCTTTACCTCCTTGGGTGGCGTATCCGCCGTCTTGGGGGTCGAAACTGAAGTATGTTTAGGTGTTCCCTTCTCAGTGACCTGGTTGATAATACTTTGGATCGCCAATTGCTCCTTCATGGCTTTGGACGGTGCCTTGACAGCAGGTTCAGCTACAGGCTGGGTAGGTCGCTGCCATGTTGTGGTGCCTTGCTTGTTATAGAAATAAGTGTTTCCTGCAGCATCCTTGGCGGTGAACCATCCTTGAGGAAGCCCACCGTTGAATGGGGGCCTGCGAGGGCGTCCGCCGTTCTGGAAAAACGCGACGTTCCTTTGCGGCATGCTGTTTCGAGGACCTTTCGGCGCGTCAATGGTCTGTGGCGATGCTGTCTTTGAAGATTGCGCTACCTCCTCGTCTCGACCTGCACCGCGTCGCTCCTCAAATGAGTTTGCAGCTGGTGCGTTGGGGTCGAACTTGCGTCGTCTGATTCGGTACGCCACCTCCAACTTACTCCACTCGTCGAGAAGGTATTTTGACTTTGAAGCCACGTCTTCGTGCTCGGATCGTGTCAGACCCTCGATGGTGGCCTCGATCTTGGAGTCCTGGATCTTGTTCCTTGTCAAGCGTGGGAACTTGTCGAGGATGTCCAAAACCTGAAGGACGACGTTGTGGTCCTCGATAAAGGTGTTGAGTGTTGTTTTGAGAATTTGGTAAGCGTGCATACGCATAACACAGTGGATGACGCGCTCCTCGTCGCACCGCAGGATACGGTCCAGTAATTTCACCGCAATCCATTTCTCTTTGCATTGCATAAGAGCAGCCATGACCTTTCGCGCGTCGTCTTCGTTGAGACTGCGCGAAGGTATACTGTTGACATATTCCTCATCGTCCTCATCTGGCTTCTTCTTCCGAGGTTTCTTTGCCACGGAAGTATCCCAACCGTCACCTCCATCGATACCCAAAGCCTCGACAGTCGCGACAGGCAATTTGGTTGCTCGCTCAGTTTGTGTTTTGCCTCCAATGAATCCCACGCAATTGGCTTCCCCGCAGTAGCAGGGTTGGGGGTCGGCACCATATCGGTCAACATTGTAGTTAAACACCAACTCTTCTCCGGATTGGATCTTGCGCGAGGCAAAAATGCCCATTCGGAGTTTGTCGCCAACCACCCACTTATCAACATAGCAGTTGGGGTTGCAAGAGTGATTGCAGAAGCGACCATAATTGCCCTTTTTTGTTGCGTCCACAAACTCGCTCTTGTTTAGCGACATGAAGTAAAAATGCTTGATACCCTCTTCGTCGTACTGGATCATTCGACGGCGAAAGGTAGGCTTATTGATGACTTCGCCAATGTACTCAAAGACGAAGTCATTGGCTCGTAGATCAGAGTCGGCGCGGAGGCCGAAACCCTTCTTTTCGGTCTTGATGACAGAAACGTTGGCGTACTGTTTGCGCTGGAACCGCTGATTCTGGCAGCCCCCTGCACAATTTCCAGCCTCAGCGCTACATTCCATTTTTGTCGCTCGATTGATGCAGTCCGAGTCCTCGCCACATGCAATATTTTCGCCATTGTCTGTAGAGAAAAGTTAGCATGGCACCAGACCACAGGGGCTCAGTAGGGCAACGTACGCCATTCTTCCCGACACTCGCAGTCCAAGGCGTCGTTATCTGTAGATCCAAGGTGCTTTGAGCCGTATAGGCAATCGGGAATGAGCTGAAAGAAATTACAAGATTCGGCGGTCATGTCGGGCAGGTGGTCGAAAAGGACGGGTTCGCGGCTGGCTGCCAACTTCTGAGAAGCCTTTCGAGAGAGCTTTGAGGGCCTGTTTGAGCTCGGTGTGTCTGCGCTTCCGCTGCGCGACTTGACGCCATCATGAGAAGCGCTCGGCGATTGGGATTCTTCCTGGCCGCCATTCGTGATAGACATGGGAGTCCTCTCCTCCTGCTTCACCTGCGCGCCGTTTGTGCCCTCCTCAAGCTTGTTTTCCTCCATTTTGCTAGTCGTATACTCGTCATCCTCCATTAGTACATCAGGAGCAATAGCACAAAGGCCAGGTTTGGAGCGTGGTCTCGGGATCTAAGGTATCGAAGGTACTGGGCTGTCGCGAAGGAGCAGGACGTGTCGAGAGGTCAATGCGAACGCGAAGAATGACTCGTCCCAAGACAGCAAAAAGGGTGGAGTGTTAACGCGGAGTTGGTGGAGCGGGTAGACTATATCCCAGGCGCATCTACTGCAAGGCAACCTAGGGACCTTACGGGGAACGAAGCAGAAAGTTAAGAGGCGAGGCAAGGCGAGAAGAGAGGCCCGAGAGAGGTTACTTGATGTATGCAGGCCAAATCCGGGGTTAACGTTAAGCGGTCACGGGAAAAAGCGACGGGGCGAGACAAAGAAGCCAGGGCACATTGAGACCGGCATCGACGATTACAAAAGGCAACGGGAGGGACAAAGCCAATTCGAGTCGAGAACAACTCATTCCGACCCAGGACAAACCCCAAGGCAAAGCAAATAGCAAGCAGCATCTTTTGTCGGAATTTTATGGCCCCGAGTGCCCGACGCAGTGGAAAAGGCCCGACCGAGGCAACTACAGCGCGCCATAATCGCTATTCCTCCAGTTGCGTGCAGCTCAGTAGTAAGCCACCGCGAAACAACCTTTAACCTCATATCCGTACTCTGTCAGTGACTACCTATATCATTTCGCATCAATTCACACCGATTCTCGAGGCTTTAGGTCTCTGAGCGTCCTCAACGTGGACGATGTATCCAGAATGCGCCTCAGCAGCTCTTGGTAGTCCCAGCCCAGGGCTTCTGCAGCCAACAAGGTGAGACTTGCTTGATCCTCGCGCCCAGGCCGACCAGGACCCGTCATATTCTGCAAACAAACGTCTTTAGCCACAATTTGAGCGCTTCGGGAAGGACAGAACAAACCGGTTTCATGTTCACGTCAAATAAGGCAAACTTGGAGTCGGCCGAGTCCTTGAACCTGCGGACATCAATTCGAATCGGCGCTGTCACCGCCAGCTCTTGTGCCACCTTTTCGCATTCCTCTGCCACCTGTTTGTATGCTGCCTGGCTTCCCTCCGCGGCGGTTATCGCCCTTGAGTTTGCTGTGACTGCGACGGCGCCATTGTAGGGAGCAACGCCATTGATGTGGTTGAAACGCGACACAACAGGCAATGCCCAGTATCCACCTCCTCTAGACGTAGGCGGCATAACCGTAACAGTCGCCTCTTCGCCAGCTAGATATTCTTCTACCAGGATAGAGGGTGACTCTTTAAATAAGGCCTGTGCATGTTCAATGAGTTCCTTCAAGCTACGGCAGACACGGACGCCATGGCTGCCACGGCCACGTATAGGCTTTGCGACAATCGGGAAAGGGAGGTTAAGCTTCTCGAGAATCCCTTGAGTGTCTCGGTTCTCGTTTAGGGTCCATGCTCGTGGCATAGTAAACCCGCCAAGTTTCCGCAGTAGATTGTTGACAAATTCTTTGTCGTCGTATCGTTCAACAATCAACGGGCCTTGCCCCACAACTTTAATATGGTCTTGATGCTCAGCGAGACGAGCTGATACTTGAAGAGGGTGTGACGAGAAGAGGATCGTGTTGGCCCATATATGGCTTGCGCCCTTCTTGATAGCCTCTAGAATACCATCTTCGGTATCGGGAAACGACCATCCAGCTTGTTCACTTGGTTTGGGATCATTCTGAGGGCAGATAACATCGACGTTCGGTGATAGGCTCAAGTTGTAGGCGATATCGGCGCCGGAGTCCATGTAACCTGCGAACAAAGTTAAGCAAACACAGTGAATTGGGCAAAGAAAGGATAAATCTGCGAACCTCCGGGCTTCTTTGGTTTCTGGATCCCATCAATAACGGGAGGGTCGAGACTTTGGTAAAGCACAGCTACGCGAGCTCTTGACACCGTGGACATTGAAGCTTTCAGGTTAATCAAGGACGAGCGATGACGAAATTGTCGGCCAGCTCCTGTTGTAAGAGATTGTATCACGTGCATGGAACTCGAGACAATGCGTTGCATGATTGAATTGGGGTATGATACTGATGGATTAGAACTGAAGTTTCGAGAGAAGAAGAAGATATTATGTCGTGGAGGCTTTGATCTCAGATCTGCTCGTCGGAACCATCCGGTGGGCTATTCCATCGGCGTAGATGGAGTAGTCCGTGATATTATACTACCTAACTATCCAGGCGTTATCAACGCCAATTGACGAGATCATTGAGCTTCATGAGCTGTTTAAGTATTATTTTTATGGAATTCTGCTTCCTATGATGCAATTGATCTATTGGTGTTATAGGCTGAACAACAATCATGGCTCTTTTTCTTAGGTAGGTAGCTATTTCGAATAGGGCCCAGTCAGACGCTGCCAGCTCATTGTGCATTAATGCCTGTCTAGAAGATCAACGCCGTGGCTGGACCTAGTTATAAAAGGGAGATGCGCTCTCTTCTCCAAAGCAGTTGGTTAATGCCCTGTCTGTTCTCTTTTTTTATGCAATGATGATGAACTGTCACTTGAAAGTTGAAGTGATGCCGTCTTTGGACTTACATCAGATCCAATGCTGATGCTGAGAGCCCGGTCTACGTACCGACTGGCCTGGAGTCCAGGTCTTGACGAACAGTTGGCCAGTGCAACGCTGGCGAAATACGACGAGTCGACCACCAAATCAATGACCAGTCATTCTTGTCTTCAACAGCAACAAAGAGACAACAAAACTCTTGAGAATAATTAATGAATGGCCTGAAACCACGGACCCGTCGCCAACTGGCCAACAGGGCTCAGCCCATCTCTTGAGGTTCCAGAGAGTTGCACCAACAGCCCCTTGCCCAACCCTGCCCAACCCTGACGGTAAATAGCTTGGCAACTCTTGATTAATTTATAGTCGCTGACTTTGCCTTGCACAGGATACTACATTAAAGTCAAAACCAGGCTGAGCTCATCGCTGGTTGGTGGCCATACATCCAACATGGGCATGGATGGAACAAGGACAAATACGGCACCAGCCGCATACGCGAGAAGCCAATGGAATATCGCCAAATCCATGTTGGTGTGCATCGATGGGCTGAGCCTGTGAGCACGGGACATGGAGTACTGTATGCGTCTACCGTCTACAGAGGCCCCCTTCTCTTCGATAAGCCCCCTACTCCGAGTCAGGCGCCTCCAGGTTCTAGTGGGATTGGTCCTTTGAGTTCTCTTTAGACCCGTCCTGATGCACCTATTTTTTGTCCGAGGAGGAGTGAGTGCTGCAGTGGTGCATCATGGCAGGGTCACAGTCATTAAAGAAACAGGGACTATGGACAAATTGGAGCTCTCCAAGTGAGACATTTAGAGGCCTCTCGACGCAATTACTCAATTCAATAAGCCTTTGGGTTGTCAGCTTGATTTGCCATCCAAGTTTGGTGGTAGTCATACTCACAATCATATCAGATCAGCGCCTCACTCGCAAACATGGATAGGAGGATTTCCAGATCCAGGAATCGGCTTAAGCTGTACCACGCAACACACGCACATGTACATGCACTGCGCATGCACAATCTCATTACATCGCAGCGCATCTCATCTCATCAGGGGATTATGGGATGAAAGGTGCTGCATCACATTGCATCTTGTGCATCGCTTTCTCGGCCACTCCCGCGCTATCTACCTCACTATCCAATATCATGCGCAGCAGTTTTACAAACGGGCTGAGGCGGTACTTGAATATTGGGCAAAGCCGATTGATGTATTTGGTGCCATCGATCCGAATTAGATACCTACCTACCTAGTCGTTGTCTCTGTGCACCCTCTGTCTGCCTTATAGGAGGCATCCAGGGTCTGACACTGACACTGACACTGAGTCTGTCATTATCTGTTTCTCGCCCGTTGGTCTACTTGCACCAGCATTGTCACCAAAACCTACCGACCTACTACCTATATTCACCACGGCGGTTCTTGTTATATCAACATCGTCAGTGTGATCTGCCTTTCACTCAAACGAGCATCTCTTGTCATGGGAATCTCCCCAAGCTTCACCTTTATTACTTCACATGTTAGCGAAACCAAGTCCCGCGCCGCTTTAGAATAGACTCGAGACTTTAATAACCGGTTGAAAACACACACCATAAGGCGATCTCACTCCACCAGGCAATAACATCTCAGAATCTGCAACTTTACCCAGGAATTATCGAAGGTCCTCTTCACTTTTTCTATAGGTTCCAGCACAGAGAGAATCTCAGCCCAGACCTTGTGTTCCCGCGTCTGGCTAGAAGTAGCAATCCTCGCTTCTTCATCCATCCGCTATCACATGTACCGCAGCATCTTGAGCGAGTCGCTTCCTTTCGTCGTACCCGACGTCTCCAAGCCAGTTGGCTGGGTCCATCGATAGGCTATATCGTGGCCCTTAAATGCAATATATCACAAGATTCCACAAACTCTTCGATCCTTTCGCGTCTTGCCACCAACCTCCAATGAATCTATCGACGGAAACGCTCAGAGACGACATTCGCTTTCTAAAGACTTTCGCAGAACGAGGATCTAGTCCTCGATGGACTTTCACTTCTTCCCGTGGTTGAGACTTTATGAGAATTCACATCAACATCTACTTTTGGACCTGTTCCATACCCCATTCTCCCAAGGGTAGTTTCCAAGAAAAGATCTCAGCATGGAGCCATTTAATGACCAGGAGAAGGTAAACCTCGCCATACTAGCCTCCTCAAGTTCTTCAACTGACCGAACTCTAGCGGCATCTCCTTGCCGAAATCATCAAGCACAGTCAATTAGATGTACAATATTTGGAGAGTTTAGTTCGTCATATTGAGCCAAACTGGATGCAAATGCAACTCCCGAATGGTAAGTAGAATAGCCACTACCTCCAGACCCCCGAACTAAATGTCCTTAATAGGCCGCAACATGGCTCAGTGTATGGAGACAGCTCAGAACATGTACATAGGACAGCGTGGGACAAAGCGGAAAGCTAGCGAAGAAGAATCGAGCACTCAGAACAACACCGACGGCCAACTTCACAGCAATCAAGCTCTGCCTCTTCTGTCTCAACGTTCTCCAGCGCAGAACTCACCGGCAAACTTCCAACGCCAACCCACTATGGCTCCTGGGCTCCATTTGCAGCAACCTCAGCAACCTGAACAGCCTCCCAAGAAGAAAAAGGGTCGTCCGGCATATGCAGGTCGGGACGTGGCCAGCCAGCGACCCTTCAATCCTCGACCTATCGCTCCAAAGCCATCTGCACAAATTCTACAGATTCCTCACCCGGGCTTTCGCACTATTGCCCCAGCTCCTCAAGCTGTTCTTCCGCCACGGCCCCCGGGATCATTGCATAATATATACAAAGGTCCAAGCCGTGCACTTCCTGTGGAGTTTCAAAACACGCACAGGGGCTTGGATACTTACCGGCCTTCTATCATACCGTCCTCTGCGATGCTTCAGCCAAAGCAGACAGCAGGAATCTCAGACAATATACCGGTAGGTAATCGCATTTCGTCTGTTGGGTGTCAGCTAATACTCCAATAGCATGGAGAACAGATGTCTGACCGCCCGAGATCCCTTAGTGAAGTGGTACCGCGCGTGCAAAAACAAGAAGGTTCTCCAAACAATCGATCAAGCTCATTGCAGCCGATGGGAACTGACGACCAAAGTCGCATAATACAAAGCAGAGTGCCAGATCAGACGCAAGAAACGAAAACAAAATCGGATAAGGAGACCACGAATCGACATCAGAGAGACTTAGGGAGATGACATCAACATTTCTGAATGAGCAAACAAGGGAGAATAAGGGGCTTCACCGACTACTCGTGGGATAGTTGGTACAGTAATGCTAGGCACGGATGTTAATGATGGCTCAAGGCTGGTGAGGACGGCATAGACAAAGGCGAATATAAGAGAGCAGCTGGTTTGACTCTCACGTAACCTGTAAAGCAGGAAGATTAATAGGCTTGAACTTCAGGACAACTTCAGGACCCTATACGAGCATCAATAGACAGAGCTTATGAACTAATAACAATTGTCTCAAGTGAGACATAAACTTGCACTCCTTGCCTAAGCGCAATTAGATACAATTTGCATACCTGCTGGACATATGGCAGCTCAGAAAGCCAGAAATACTTGTGACTCTTGATAAAGGATGCAAAAACAAAGTCATTCAAGAGACCTCCTGGATTATGATAACTAACCTAAGTACTTTTATCATTGGGATTGAGGCCCTAGGCTTTTGCCTCCCTTGGGAAGATAGACATGTGGCTGCTTATTGAAGAGGAAAGCATGGCATGTCACGACAAAAGATACAATGCTCAAACAGGTGCAAGAAAGTGAATGAAGAAAGCAAGACGCTTATGTAGATTGCATTAACCCTCATTATCCTTGGCTTCATAACACCAAAAAAGTGTGCCTAGTCCATTCCAGATTTCGGCCTCGAGATAAAAGAAATATCTGGATCTCCTAGGTCTTCGCTAAAAAAAAACATTTCCTGATTTATTCAGATAATCCCAAACTCCACTGTCCTTAAATGGTTATTTTGATATTCCCTTTGTACCCCCTTTTACTGCTTAACAATCTTCTCAATTGTGTCCACAAGAATATCAGCGTGCTTCTGCTGGAAAATGAGCATAGGTCGGAGACGAACGGCGCTGGCGCCACTGCCACCGATGTTCACACCCAGTTTCTTGGCCTCTGCTAGGAACTGGTCACGCTTGGGGCTATCGAAGGCAATAAATGTACCTTGACCCTTGCCACGCAGGTTCTCGATCTGACCGGGGTACTTCTTGCTAAGAGACTCGAGGTCCTTGAAGAGGCGATCACCGACTCGCGCGGTGTGGTTGACGAGGTCGTTCTTGTTGATTTCGTCGACAATGGCCTTGAAGAGGATGGCGCGAGCAGGGTCACCCATCCATGTGTTGAACTGTCTGTAAGGCTTGTTAGGGCGAATAGCAGGGTCGCCATAGTAGAAACCGGCAGCTTGAGCCTTCTTGGAGAAGGTCACGATATCAGGGGGTGTCTCGAGGTTCCAGTGCTCATGAGCCCAGAACTTGCCAGTAGCGCCGATACCAGTCTGGACTTCGTCGACAATAAGCAGAATGTTATGCTTCTTAGTCAGGGCTCGCAGCTTGCGGAAGAAATCAGGCGAAGCGTGGTTGTCGCCACCTTCACTCTGGACTGGCTCGACGACAACGGCGCAAGGAGGCAGGTGCCAGTTCTTAATAAGATGCTCGACTTCATCAAGACTAGCCTGCTCGATCTTCTTGTTCTCCTCCACGTTCTCCTCGAGAGGATATTTGAGCTTGGGGAAAGTCGCTTGAGGCCAGTCGAAAGCAGGGATGTCGACCTTGTGGATAGCCTTGGAGCGGGTAGTAGAAAGCGATCCAAAGAGACGACCGTGGAAGCCGGTCTTGAAAGAAAGAATAGAAAGATCAGGGCTTCCAGGGGCATGGTTATCCATAGCACTGTCAAGTTCCTTGGTGCTGAAATCAACCTCAGGGCCACCACGCTCCTGCTGTCGGCGCCACATAAAGGCGGCCTTGTAGGCAGTCTCGTTCGCATCCGAGCCAGCCATGGCAGTGAAGACATTATCCAGACCCTTGGGAACAACAGTGAGAAGACTGGACTTGAGAAGATCGGCCCAGTCGTGAGAGGGGAAGGCTCCAAGGGCAGGTCGGTTGACAATGGCGTTCACCATCTCAGGGCTGGAGGCGGCCTTGAGAAGGGCAGGGTTGTTATAGCCGACTGCAATTGAAGCAATCTGAGCAAAGCTATTTTATTCGTTAGTATTAGGTGATGAAGCTGGCTTTCAATTAAATCTTACACATCGAGAAGCACGTTGCCATCGGGGTCGGCAATGTAGTTGCCCTTGCTCTTGGTGTAGTCGACAAGCATGTTGGCGCTGCGAGTATCAAAGACCTTGGTGAGCTCATCCATGTGACTCTTGGTCTTGGGGCCAGGAATAGCTGTCTTGACCGTAGGGGCGTCTGGCTCGCCAGCAAAGAAGGTCTTCTCAGAAACGGCAGCCATGCGCATGCTGCGCGAAGTAGCGAAAGAGCGGCAAGCTGCAGCTCGGGCAGCTCGAACAGCAGGCCGGGCGGCCATGCCAGCGCGGAAAGCCGACATGACTAAGAGTCGCAATTGATGAAGAGTGTGAATGTCTTGTGGAGTGCTTCGACCGTGAGGTAAGGTGTGAGTTTGAACTGTGGTTTGCCTGCTAAGTGAGGAAAGAAAGTTAGCATAAATGAAAGCGCGTCGTCATGATATGGAAGCAGACAGTGTCAAGAGATACAGCCATGATAGAAGCCAAATTGAGAGGGGCAACTCACTCTTATCAAGCTACCTTAAGGTAGAAGCTCTGAAGGTATGAGAATGTCACACAGATGGTAGATATGGAAGAGGAGGGGAGAGAAGGAAGGGAGGTTGTCGTCAGCCCTTTTATAATGTATCACTCACTTCAGAAAGGAAAGGAAGGGTCCTTACTCGGACCCGGTTCTCACCTCACCTGCCCAACGCCGGAGACAGGTACCTTAGTCATGATGTCCTAGTCCGTCCAGTCCCAAGCCTTACCTAGTACCTTACCTGTAGGTCCTACAACTGAAAGCTACCACCAAAAATGTTTCTTTTCCCCGCATTCGCTCTCAAGAAATTGACCAAGCGGAGGGCGGAAGTTGGTGAGAGACAGCGGAGGCAAACAGGAAAGAGGGAGGGGTGAAGTTAGACGTGTTGAAAACTTGCCGTAATAGGTAAGAAGCTGTAGCGCCCCAGCTCGCCTACAGCATCTAACTGAGCATCTCTCAGACTCCACTAGGTCCTCTGAGACTCTCCGCTAGTTATCAGTTATCTTTTGTGACATTGGGTTCTTGTCATGACTTCTTACATAGCCTCTATATCAAATTGCAAGACACAGTTGATTTGTTTGAATAATACTATTGATCTCAACATCGTCTACCTAGGAGACCATACTCACCCTGTCTTGGTATCGAGGCCCGTGCCTCACCTCCGCCTTCACCTTACCCACGGTGAACCCAGACCCAGATCTCGATAACAGACTGCAGTGCCGACATGTCTACTGTGCAGGGGGGGCCAGATACTACATACACAAATACGATACGTACCGATAACAATAGATCCCTGGATGCATTGTCCAACCATTATTGCAGCCTATCTCACACACTCAAGAACACCCCGTGACCGGTTGCCAGCCACTGCGTATTCACCTATAACGCTTTTCAGGTACTGGTACTGTTTGATAACAGAATCAATCCGCCCTTTCACGGGTTGACCTTCCTGATTCCATGTCCCGTTCTCCAAATCCACCAAACTTGTCAGGGCGCGGGGTAAGGCAGGTATCTCCATATCTCGGGGTACTTGGTATAAAACGGCGCTCAGATCCTGATACGCCTTCTAGCTACAGTACTTAAACCAATCCAGTCAGAATCACCGACCACTATTCTCACCGAATTCACCTCGAGGCATGATTGCTTACTTTATTTGGTGATCTTTCTACCGAGTGGGGATTTATCTGCTATTTAGAAGCAGCATATCTCCCGTACAGCATATATACACCCCCAAACATACACACCGGGCCGGTTCCGGTCTCGGAGCCGTCCGAGTTCTCGGCTGCCAGACGTTGCTTTTAGTGCGTTTGGCATCCAGAAGCCTACCCTTTTGGGCAGGTTAAGGGAGACTGGAGGCTCTATCGATGGCCTAGACAGTTCGCCCATGTATAAACGTTGGAACATGATAACAATCACATGAGCCAAAGACAATATTTTCTACCTTGGCCGATCTTTCTAGTCAATTCAAAGAGTAACAAGTTGCCTCGATTCTCCGCGTGACCATAAAAGTCTCATGCTGTCACAATGTCAATCTATAAGTTAGAGAAGATGCGGCTCTTCCATCCTTATCAACTGCATTAACCTTGATGTCGATGCGTCCGATTCTGATGCCCAAAAGAACTCGCTAGCAGAAATGCAATACCAATGCCAATGCCAATGCTAATGCCATGCCTGTATCACAGAAACAAACAACGCCCACAATGCCCAAAACTCCTGATTCGCCTGCAAGTCAAACGTCTTTCTCATGCTCCCGCATATATCTAACAAAGGTCTTCTTGTGGGTCTGGTAGCTAGGTTAGCATCATGGAGAACATCAATTTCAAGCAGTAGTCGGCGAATGCTTACCATTCCAGCGTATTTGCCGTCTTTCAGCACACAAATGTACCTGAGTCCGAGCTTCGCGAAAAGTTCATAAACCAAGTCCATTGGTGATCTGATATCCAGTGCAACAGGTGCCTATACTCGTTAGTGGTGTGCGAGGTAGCACATATCGCGGAATGCTCACAGGATCTATGTAAGGTGTAAAGTCTGTGGGATCATGTTCTCCCTCATCTTCGTCAATGCTAGGAACGTGGTCCATGAGGCAAAAATTCGTTGCTTCGTCTTCTAATTGATCAAGAGCGTATCCAAGATCAGGTGCAGGAATCAACCCAACCAAAATACCATGTCGCACAATTGGCAGTCCTCCATCGAGTTCGCCAGCCTTGTGCAGAAGCTCGAGTTTGATTCTCAAGCTGGTAGCAGGCACAACCGGCGAGTTCGTAATGTCAATAATTCGTTCTTTTCGAATCCGTGGCACAATGTCAGCCAGGTCTTCCGTAAAGATCGGCTTATGCTTATTGTCCAAGAATGGATATGAATTCATGCTGGTGAGAAGATCCTGTACTAGTCAGTCGCTGCTCGGTACGTTGGCCAAAAATGAAAGACTCACATAGATGCTGTTGGGCTCGATAGCATCAGCCGTCCATTTGGACACGAGGATGGCGAGAGAGAAGGGCAAGACATAATCAAGGCTACCGGTGAGCTCGAATAAGATAACTGCGAGCGTGACAGACAGTCTTGTCACACCACACATGGTGGCACCGGCTGCAATGAGACCATACACACCAGGTTGGATGCACGAGCCATCTCTGCTAAAAGCACAGTCTCCCCAGATAGCCCAATCTGGGACACGTAGCACGGCCCATTGCACCATATGGCCGACTATCCGACCCATCAAGCCTCCAACAACCATAGATGGTACATAGATTCCAGCTGGAACTTTCTGTTGGGTGTATTAGTTTATACCACAGCCCGTTTCGAATCAAACTTACAATGCCAAAAGTGATAACGGTGAGGAAGCCCTTGATCAAGAGAGCCACAAACAATTCAAAGAGAATAGGGGGGATCTCATCAATAGCCCCAGGGCACAATGCTCGTTCTTCCCAGTCAGTGCTGGAACCCTCGCACGGCGATGCGACATTGAGAAGCAGCTCAGCAACAGGGAGCTTTGTCAAAGGATTCCAATAGCTCATCAATCCTGTTACCATTGCTACAAGCAGTACCTCCAGCAGAGGGTGCTTTTTGATCAACTGGATCCTTCTGAATGATTGAGCCCAGAATTTAGAAGCTTTGATAAAGAGCGCGCCCAGTGCACCGCCAATGATGCCCACAAATATGAAGCTTCCAAGCTCGAAATACTCCCAGTCGACCAGATATCTCACTTCAAACAGAACGATCTTGTGCGTACCGTAGGGATTGAGGAATTTGAGAGACAACGCGGCGACAATACAGCAGAAGAAGGTTCGGAACAGCGTTTTTGCAGGGAAGAAGTATGAAACTTCTTCGAGGCCGAACAGTACTCCGCCTAGTGGCGCACCAAATGCCACGGCGACTCCTGCGGCTGCAGCTGCAGAAATTACCTCTCTTCGCTTTCCGTCGTTTCGATCGTACTTGGAGAATAATCGACACAAGATATTGCCAACGCATGCAGCCATGTGAACGTACGGGCCCTCCTTTCCGAGACTCATACCGGAAGCAACACTTAGAATCAGTGCTACCATTTTGATAATCAAGGTCCTGGCACCCAGGAAACCGTGCAAAACAAAGCCACTGAGAATGACGCGAACCTCGGCAACTCCACTGCCAGCTGCAGAATAGTAGACCATTGGGGGATTCTCTAGCTTTGGGTCGGGTTGCGGTTGAGGTGTCGAAGATTCACTTGTGTTCAAGTCGTCATATGTCTGTGTAGGTTCATCGACAGCCAGGTTCTCGTCTAGGGTGGTCAGTTGATACGCAGATGGGACAACTGTTTTTGTCCACAGTGCCATCCAACAGGCCATGAGAGAAAGGGTGAGAACAAAGGCCATGTAAATCGCGAAGCTTCTCCAGATGTCTCTGGAAGGACTGTTCACAACATGTGCCCACCTGACCCAGTCCTCACAGACTTCCTCGGCGCAGCATCTCTAAGGTCAATGTTAGCCTACCTTCGTAACAAGGACAAGCTGAGGAATGTGCGCATCATGAATTAGATACTGACCTTTCTGCTGAGGTACCAAGCTTTGCTGCAGTAGCCTTCCTTGAAATCAAAGACAGTGGATTCGGCAACATCAACCGTGTATGCCATCAATGCGACGAGAAAGCCACAGAGAGCACTCAGAATCCAGCCCTGGGCGCCATCAAAGATAATGCGAACCCTGCCCCAGAAGTCCTTACGACTTCGTAGCTCCTTGACCCTGTAGGAATCGGCGATTGCATCATGCACCCAGTCGGTACTGGTGAATTGATCGTACCACATGCGTTCATCGGGGAAAATCGTGCCTTTCGATTCGGCCATAGAGGATTCATGGCGGTCGGACAGGGCGTTAACCAGTCTTGAGCTCCACGAGGGATGCCGGCTATGATTTCGAGAGCCATGATAGGCGCCTGAGACACAGGAAAGGATTAGTTAGAGTCAAGATTAATATACTCCTAGAGAGCGCACCTATGTAGCTGTGGTCCCGCGATAAGGATCCTTTTTGCTGACGAGTCGAGCTTTGCTCACTGATACGAATGCGCGACCTTGAAGCTGTGAGCAAGGGGGTTCGCTCGTCCAGTTCTCCCGCTGAAGCATTCCGCTGTACAGGATTCCGTCTTCGCGTAGTCCGTGGTGAGGGCGGCTCTGAGCTTTCTGCATCTTGTCCCGCCATGGCGGAATGAAACTACAGTGGAAATGAAGTTGAAGGAGCAGGGAGTGGAGTGACAAACAAGCTCCCGGGGCGATACGAGTTTAAAGCAAGACGCCTGTCTGGTCCGGAGATAAAGGGAAGATAAAGATCAGCAGCAAGTGAAACAGAGATTGGGACACAAGGACGATCTGGTCCGAGTACTATATCGCGACACCCGTGCCCGTGCTTCGTCCCAGAACTTTGATGGTTCGTTGGTTGTCACACCGTCACCGTTCTCAGGGTCCAGGTGACCCTCGTTGGCGGGAGTGTGGAGGCGCGCCAAGCGTGACTGGACTTTAAATCAAGATGGCGGGGGGTGATCAGGTATAAATAGAGGCCGCCTGACGACGATGACACGGAGAATCGAGGAATGGAGAAGAGAAAGGAAGATTCTCATCGATAATCGGAGCTAGATCAAGGTTTGTAGGGAGCGAGGAGTGCTAACTTAAGGTTATTTTCTGATTGTTATTGGTCTCTTCCACCGTCAACTGCCACATTCGGTAACAAATGCGCCGAATCGTCTTCAACGGTGAATCAAACCCACCTACCCGTCCAAGTCAAAATTCTATTTACTCTAATTTCTAGAGTATTCCCCCCGCTCTCTTCACAACACAATACACTCTTCTCTATCTAAAGTTCCCAGGCGAGCGGACTCAAGAGGGACAAAGGACATATCACAGACGCGATGAAACGCAATAAAGAATACAGGGGTCAGCCACCAGAGCACGACATGCATTCTGGAGGTACATGAGCGGTCTGCGCGTTATGCCCAGACTCAAAAGTACCTGTCACTACCCGAGGGAAGTCCTTCGGCATTTCGTCATTGTGCTCTAGGGGATTCCCACCAAAGGATTAGGTAGCTGACTCAAGCTATGTCCACTTTCTGCCGTAGGCGGCTAGCGTCAAGCGCTTGTTGCGCGTGGACGTTGTTAAATGGAAGATGCATTTGCTTCTGATTCTGTCTGATATCGAAGTGCTTCTATCCGTACGTCATCTACTATTAAATAAAGGGACGGTAACACATATATATTGTATACAGACCTGAACTCAATGTTACGCGAAGCCATTGGCGTTGCATGTGCCGTAGCCGAAGTAACGTGCTACGCATTTGACGAAGTGGTTCTGACAAGGGCTTATATCAGGGAGACGATCTTGGAAGTGGGATGCTGAATCCCACGAATCATTCGGGCTTTGGCCGACAATCTATCTACAAGTCATCTTGGTGATGAAGCTACAGCACAAAGCAAAAACAATGCTTGATCAACCCCTCAAACGAGGCGTGTGTTTGGATCTGGTTTGTCTGAGACTACGTACGCGGCCGATGATCATGTGTGTTCTGAATCATGTAAGCTGAGACTGGCCATGTGTTGCAACTGGTTCCCATCATGTCAACTTTATTGTCAGCCAAAAGCGCCAGATTGATCTGTACAGCCGATCGTTTTATTTCCGGGAATGGCTAGAATTGTGGCGTACTCCGTAGATGTGGTTGTGGCTGGTGGTGGGCTACTCTTATCTCTTATCGGCTAAAAATTCAGAAAAAAGTTGCGACTGCGACGGGCTATTTTCGCAACTTTGGCTACGCAAAACTTTAGGCGTTTCCTCTTTCTACCCGTTCGAATTTCCTACAGTCCACAAAAATGGCTAAGAAGAGAAAGGCATCAGGTCGCAGTAATGCGCCTTCGGGCCCCAAAGAACTTGATCCCTCGGAAGCCCGCGTTGGACCTATCACTACCTATGAGGATGTTGCCGACTCAGAAGACGAGTATTTCATGAACCGAGACCAAATATTGCTCGACGAAGCGCCAGATTCGAAACGTCGAAGGAAAGAAGATGACGATATCGAGCTGTCTGATGAAGAGGTTCTTGGGTACGAGGACTCCGACTCAGAAGAGGAAGACGACCATGATGATCAACCGCGTAAAAACAAGGGCTCAGCATCCAAAGATGTAGCCTCAGACGACGAAGCTGGCCAGGAAGAGGAGGAAGGCGATTCCGGTTGGTGGGGATCCTCAAGAAACGACTACTACAATGCCGACAATATCGAGACCGAGGCCGATGCTCTCGAAGAAGAAGTGGAAGCCAAGCGTCTTCAACAGAAGAAGCTTTCCAAGATGGCTGAGGAGGATTTCATCTTTGATGGTGACGAGTGGCTAGCCGAGGGCCAAGAAGATGGAGAGGGCGAAGAGACGGTCACAGAAGTCTTGAAGGAAGTTGAGATCACCGACGATATGAGCCCCGAAGAGCGATATACAATTCTCAAGAACCGTTATCCCGAATTTGAGCCTCTTGTCAAGGAATTCCAGAACCTGCAACCTACTTTGGTGGATTTGCAAAAATCAGCCCAGGGTCTCTCAGGCCAATCATTAGAGGCCGTCAAGTACTGGGTGGCCGGCTGTTACGTTGCTGCTCTTGCGAGTTATTTTGCCATCCTGACCTCTCCAGCAAGAGATAACGCAAAGGTGCAGAAAACTATTGATCCTGCCGAGCTACGGGACCATGAGGTCATGGAGACCTTGATGAATTGTCGAGAGGCATGGCAAAAGGTCAAGGATCTCAAGTCAACCAAGAGCTTCGACGGCGACGCTATTTCAGATATCGATGATGATGCATTGATGCAGGGCGTTGATGATCTCGAGGCTGAGGTGAAGAAAACAAAGAAGAGCAAGAAGTCGTCGAAGCAAGAAAAGGCTGCTGCTGAGAAACTGGCGCGAAAGCTGGAGAAAATCAAGGCTGGAGAAGCTGCTGTTGCTGATCTATATGATCTACCTCTTCCCGGCAAGAAATCTAAGAAGTCCAAGAAGGCTGTTGCTATCGAACAAGGCGATGACAACTCCGACTTTGGTGAAGAGGACGTTCTTGACGAGCGAACCGCTGCTGAGAAGGCCGCCCGCAAGAAGAGTCTCAAGTTCTACACATCTCAACTCGTACAGAAGGCGAACAAACGTGCTGGCGCTGGAAGGGATGCCGGTGGTGATATGGATATTCCTCATCGTGAACGACTTCGAGATCGAGCGGCGCGTCTCAACGCTGAGGCTGAGCGACGTGGACTGAAGAACTCCAAGCTTGGAGCAGACCTTGATGACAACAGTGACGATGAGGACACCACAACGGCCAAGACTGTTCGTGACAATGAGGATGAGTACTACGATATGGTGGCACAAAAGTCAAAGAAGAACAAGGAGGACAAGGCCGCCCGCTACGCAGCATACGCTGCTGCCAGTAAAGCAGATCGAGTTGTCGAGAAGGAGGAGCTTGGTGAGGATGGCAAGCGTAAGATCACATATGCTATTGAGAAAAACAAGGGTCTAGCGCCCAAGCGAAGCAAGGACGTCAGGAACCCCAGAGTCAAGAAGCGCAAACAGTACGAGGCGAAGCAAAAGAAGTTGAAGAGCATGAAGCCTGTTTGGCAAGGTGGCGAGCCCAAGGGAGGATATCAAGGAGAGCTGTCAGGTATCAACACAGCAGTTGTCAAGAGCACAAGACTATAGATTTAAATTTATCAAGGACTTGGTTAATAGCGTCATCAAAGAAAGAATTCAGCCAATTTTGTGAATATCCGTTTACTTAGCTCCCGCAATGTACATGTAAGTCCCCTGATTAGGTATCAACCTTAGTATTTTATGGCGGGTCAACCCTTGTATGGCGGGGCCAAGCTCCACGTTGCTTGAACAGCTTCCCTCCCGTCTAGTAAACCTACAACCTTCCAACGTCTCTCCTTAAATTTCCAACGACCGTACGAACCTGGGGGCGACAAAAGTTTGAACAGATGCCTATTTATAGGTAACATCAATCACATACGACCTATAACTCTCGAGCAGCAATGGCCGATATCGACACTTCCAAGCTCACCTCATCCGCCCAGATCTTCTCTCCGAATAACACCCTCCCACAGATCCGAGCTATTCACAAAAGCCTCCATGTCGCAATCGAAGAAAAGTCTACCCGCCTGCGCACCCAGGTTGGAAGCTCTTATCGCGATCTGCTCGGTACAGCGGACACTATCGTGCACATGCGCGATGACAACGATGTCGTTCAGGAGCTTCTAGGCAAGATGGGTGGCCGTTGCGGTAGAGCTGTGATCAGCGCCAAGGCTACGGGTCTAGCAAATTTTGTCGCAAAGGAGAACAGATCCGCTACGTCTATCGCAGCACGGTTGAGGCTACTCGACGCCTGTGTCCTGGTTGTTGGGCGAATACTTAAAGGCAGTGGTGGACTAGGCGACAATGTCAAGAAGGGAGATAGATTGGTACTTTCTACAAAGGTCCTAGTTCTGAGTCGACTTCTGATAAAGAGTCTCTCGGACGATGCGACTGACACTAGCAGTCACCAAGCCATCGAAACCGCGAGAGTATCAGTTAGCAAGCTACGACGAAGGTTGCTCAGGAACGTCGAGAAGGTCTTTGAGAGAGCTGGCGATGAGACGGAGAGGGAAGACGTGCAAAAGGCACTATGCGCATACAGCTTAGCAACAAGCTCTGGAGCAAGAGACGTCCTCCGCCATTTTCTCCATGTGAGAGCAGAGGCTATGGGGCTGGCATTCGAGGTGGAAGAGAATAGCCGGAAGAGTAGTGCCGATGACGTTATTCAAGCTTTGCGGCTATATTCGAGAACTCTTCTTGATGTGCAAGCTTTAGTGCCAGGCAGATTGTCATTGGCGCTCTCGGGTCTTAAGAGCCACCCTCTCCTGGCTGACCCCGGCCTCAAACAGCTTGAAGGGCTACGATTAGACATTTATGAACGGTGGTGTGACGAAGAAATCCAGTACTTCACACCGTTTGTCCGACATGACGACCTGGATGGAAGCCAAGCTCGTGAGATGCTAGCTGCGTGGTCCGAGAAGGGATCAGAGGTTCTCCTCGACGGACTGAAGAAAACACTGGACACAATGTCCGAATTCAAGTCAATTATGGAGTTTCGAACAAGTGTTTTGGAGCTTTGGATTAGAGACGGCGGCAAGGCTCGAGGTATCGATCCATCAGAAATGCAGGATTCTCTTCGTGAAGCCATCAACTCACGCATGCTCGAAGTCCTCGATACAAAGGTCAGCAAGCTCCGCTTAGTTGGGTCAGAGATCTCTGGAGCCCTAGGACGATGGAAAGATGGTATCACCGATGAACATGTGAGCATCTGGAACGAAGAAGGTTACGATGAAGCTCTTGCGGGTGGCGCTGCCCCATTTGTGCAAGAGGTCGTGTCTCGGTTCTATGGACGGAATGATGCTGTTTCCAAAGCAGCGCATTCTTACAGATCATGGTATCATGTCATCGATGATGTCAAAGAGGTTGTTGAACAATTGAGACGGCAACGCTGGGATAATGACTACGACGAGATCGAGGATGAGGAGACGATCGAAGCTCGACAGAAACTCTTGAGCAAAGAGGACCCCCGGATGCTGCAAGAGAGGCTGGATGCCACGCTTGATAAGTCTTTCAAAGAGCTTGAAGATCAAATTCAAAGTCTCTGGGATGAGCAGGCCGAGTCATCGCGCAATGGTAAAGTAGCCATGTACTTCCTCCGTGTTTTACGAGATATCCGACATCAGCTACCAGAGCGCCCTTCCATCAAGAGCTTTGGCCTGAAGGCTGTTCCTTCAATGCATGAGAAGGTGGCTCTGGCAGTTTCACAGTCTACTCTGGAAGAGTTCTCCAGGCAAGGACTTTCACAGCGAGTTGTAGTGGGCAGAGCTCTTTGGGATGGAGAGCCAGCGCTGCCTAATCAGCCCTCGCCAGAGGTTTTCCAGTTCCTACGATCACTATCGCTGTCTATGTCGGATGAGGGGGCTGATCTCTGGACCAAAGCGGCTGTATCTGTGTTGAAGAAGCACCTAGCCGAGCAACTATGTGAAATGTGGGAGGCAGTAGTGGTGGAGCACGCAGTTGACGACAAGGAAAATATTAAAGAGGAGAAGTCAGACGCAGTAGATGCAAAAGAGGAGAAGGACGATGATGATACAGAGGACGAGAGTGCAGAAGAGACCGATGAAAAGAATGCCAGTGTCGAGGAGGAGTTACCAAAGCCTGAAAATGATACCGAGGAGAAGAAACCTGGTCTCAGTGCCGAGCAGAAGACGGATGTCTTGACACAATGGCTCTTTGATATTGCCCTCTTGCGGCGTTGCATCGGCAACACAGAGTCAGCAGGCAGCTCGTTCCAGAACCTCGAGGACAATGTTTACCGACACTCCAAGTTAGATGAGGCAGCAAAACATCGAATCTCGAAGTCATCCACTGACTTCTGGCAACGAGTCAGTTTATTGTTTGGTCTGCTAGCATAGGGAATACGCAACACTTGACAATCAAAGACTATTAACAACCTACCAAGTATGACACTCCTGCTGAAGACACTATCAATCAAACTGTGCTGTCCGCACCAAAGATAGTATGTATACGAGTGTCAGTACCTTGTCAATAGGGCATTGTGGCATGTCCGCTTATCACATACGACCACAGCTCGTAGAGAACACGGGGTCCCGTCCGCTTCCCCTTAGTTAAGCTGCGAAGCGCTGGATTAGTAGTTGGGTCGGTGACGACCAGCGAATCCCCAGTGTTGTATGTTTTTTGTCTTTGTATAATTTCTTTTTGTTGCATGTTCTGTGGTTGTGCTGACATTGTGTGTTGTCTTGTCAATCCTTACCTTAGCTTAGCAGCGTATCTTATGAGTGAGGGGGGGAAGAAAAAACACAGAATGGGAGGGTTAGAGAGCATATGCCCGAGTCCAGTCTTATTGCTTCGTAATTTCTTCTCTGGTATAGATAATACAGCGTAAATCATCACAGCTTGTGTCGCTTCGCACCGCTCGCAAGCTTTGCAAACTCCTCCTGAGGTACACCCGTCATGAATCTCTCGAGCCCAGCGAAAACCTCATGGACATTCTGTGTATGCAGAATATCCAACTCGGGCTTCCTGATCAGCTTCTTAATTCCGACCAAGCTATCCCCGATAAGATGGTCTCCCAGCCTCTCGTCAACCTCTTGCAACACTCTAGCCCTGAACTTGACATCATCGCCCTCGTCAAAGATGGCATTGACGAATCCACAGCGCTCAAGGTCCTGGGATCCAATGCGGCGACTCATGAGCAATGCTTCGTTCGCTCGTGCAGGTCCGAGACGTAGTGCGAGTGCTCGTGATGCACCGCCCTCAGCAACAAGACCAATGGATGAGAAAGGCGTGAGGAGAAAAGTCGACGGTGCGCAGTAAATAAAGTCAGCAAACGCAATGAGCGCAGCTGTAAGGCCTACAACAGGGCCATTGAGGCCAACGACGAGAACCTTGGGGTGAGTTGCAAAGGCATGGGTGATGTTGAGGTTTTGAGCGACAAAGCCCTGCAAGACTTGCTTATGGACTGCTTTCCCGTCTCCAGCAATCTCTCGAGAGACTCCCACGTCAGCTCCTCTGCGAATAGTTAGTTACATCCTTGTCTGTCATTTGGGAGATACAGTGGACTGCATCAATGAACAGGATTCTATATGGGATTCTCACGCTGAAAAGTATCGACCCTTTGCCAAAATCACTGTAGTGAAAACCTCGTCATGGGTAGCAATTTCTCGCATCTTTTGAGCGAGATCATAGTATTGTGCTGAGTTGAAGGCGTTGAGTTTTCGTTCATTACAAATGGTCAAAACGGCAACACGGCCACGATATTCGAGTTGCAGGGTAGACTCTTCTGCCATGTTGAAAGCTGGAGTGAGTGTCAAGGATCTGATGGAGGATATTCGGGATGAGAAGACCAGATGAACAGAGGAGAAGAGACTTGTAAGATTGATGATGAAGAGGATAACCAGGAGAAGTTGACTTCTTATTCTCTCCAACCTGGTTAAGGGTATTTTACTTACATGGGTGATTGAATTACCCCGGATCTTGTCTCCCCACTCGGTTGGCGTACCGAGATGCCTCGGCATCGGAGGCGGAAGATGTTGCCAGAGCCAAGTCTACAGGGAGATCCATCCCTGTAGAATGAATACTTTGCTGACTTGACTGTGCAATAGATCGTAGAAAGATTGATAACTGAGTTGCATAATGCTCGAGTTATCACACAGCATTCATCAAGCTCTAGATACCTTGTATTTGCTGTCTACAACCCAGGTGAAGCTAGGAGCATGCTGAAATATCCCGGACCAATCACGAAACAACTCCAAGTGTCTCGATTAAAGAAGGACGTATATCTAACGTGTAAGGTATGAATAACTCATTCGAGCTACGTTATCTTGGTAGGCACTGAATTACTGAAGCCCAAGCTTGGTACATTGACATCCCCGGTCCATCCGCAAAACTCCTTTGCCGAAAGATTCAGCATGCAATTTCTTTTCAATCATCACAATAACCACCCGCTCACACTGTCCCTTCCTTCACACCCATCCTCTTAAACATTCTTCACACCTGCAGGCAACTCCGTTGAAGGCGGTTCCTACCGGCGTTTCGGAGCAAATTGCCTCTGCTTGGGGAAGCTCAATGGCAGCGTTAGACGGGCTACGCTGACCTGTTGTTTCGTATCCTTGTTTATGACATGCTTCATGCGACCGCCAATCTCCTGGAAGTAGGCATTCATCGTCTTCTGATCAATCTTCAGATCGTCACGTAGGTTCTGTGTGTCAACCTCAAAATTGTCAATGATGCTTGCAAAAACACAGCAGTGTGTTATCAGCAGATCCACATGGAACTTGCGCATCTCGCCACGGTCGGAGAACTTGCGGCGAATGCTCTCAATCACAGCCTCGGGCGCCGGAGCAAGGAGCTCTCTAAGTTTCTCCCGAGGTGCGATAGTTCGGGTGCCACGGGCCTTGCCAGGCTTGCTGTGAAGGTAGAAAAGAAGTACAAAGTAGAAGTAACGTAGTACACGCAGCCGATCCACGGCCTCCTCGTTGCCTGCCACGCGGTTCACCCGAGCGGCAACAAAGCGTGACGGCACCTGGATGCTCTCCTTGTGTTGTACCTTCTCTTGCCATTCTCGAACGGGGACCAGCTTGAGAATATCAGCTCCGATGATCTTATTGGGATCGTAAACGTCTTGGATCTCGGTCGCTTCCATGTTGGCAATGGGCATAGGCTTGGCGGCATCCACAACCGCTTGTAACTCCTCTCTCGATGACATGGTCGATGTGACTTCTCCGACAGAGTTAAGCATAGCACGTGCTGCTGCATCAATCTTGGCAGGCTCTCCCCCGGCATTCTTTTGCGGTGCGATAGCGTTCAAGACGTTCTCTTGGATGGCCTTCTTGGCCTTCTTGGTACCAAATGTCTGGCCGAGGTCGGTCTTGAGCTGTAGCATGGTCTGTACTTCGTTAGAATGTTGCCCTTCTAGAGTAGATGGATGTAGGCGTACCTGGGTGTTATCGCGCTGACCAGAAGTAGCAGCGGCGCCCTGCCTTGCTCGTACTGAAGCTCGCATTGTCATCTTCTTTGCCTCGACAACCTCAAGTTTTCCTGTCTTCGGGTCATAGATTCCGAGAAAGTGATTTAAGGCTGGCTTTTTCCCTCTTGGCTCATCCGATTTGACCGTGTAGTCCATAGATCGATGCGCATTTGAATGCAGTAGGAAATCTTTTTCGGCAGCCGATTCATGCTGTTTGCTTTTTGACTTGGCGCCATTCTTGGGCGCATATGAGTGAAAGGGAATGTTCTTTGGTACTTGGAACCCAACAGCCGTCGCTATTCGGGATCAGTCAATATCTGTCGCATCGCGCCCAAGCAGAGGTGGTGGTTGGTACCTATCACGGGAGGGCAGAACTTGGGTCTGAGGACGGAAGAGACAGTCGCTGATGAAGGAGGCGCATCAATAACGACCTTCTTCTTTGGCTTCGTCGACTCTCCGCTTCTCTTGCGCTTTTCACTACCCATCTTGGATGGTCGATTGTCGATTTCGTGTGTAATATTGAGTACAGGTACCGTTGATACAGACAAGGTCTTAGAATTTTTTTGAGTTTCAGCGGCAGAAAGAGAGGGTCCGTCGTTTAGCCGGCCCAACAGGGAAGGCGGTGAGAGGCCAGAACGTACCTCACAGTTGCATCGAGATATGTGGAAGAATTGAGTTAAGAGCCGTTTGGAAGAGTTGTAGAATGTCGATCTTATTATACTATCGTATGCAGTTCAATTGATGGTTGATGTATTTCGCTGAGCTCCAGTATCTCCAAATTTCTATATCTTCAGCATTGCATGTCTGCAACCCACCACCAAGTTAAGGTAGGTAGCTCCACAGTAGCGCTACTCTGTTTGTGACGTCGGAGCTGAATGCGACAGAGCGTCACGCACAACCACATCGTCAATTTTAAAATTAGGGAACGGCGAAATCAATCGCATTTGAAAGAACTAGACTCACGACATCATAAATAGAGCAATTGGCGTGAGATCGAATGACTTGCAAGATTTGGCCGACAGCCAGTGCGCGACAGAGCTTGGCCAACCCCCCAGCTAGAAGCTAATTGGTGTCACGAGGGCACAATCACGAAGCACACAAATTGTCAGAGGAATACTCTGTATTTCTTTGTCTTAGAACTGCCATTCAAGTTCTGGTTGCATCGTCTTTTGCGAGCATGACTGATGGTCTTTGATCCTAACACCGCCTGGTTCCTGACCGTCCAATTGTCATAATGCCCATCCCCGTAATGTTCATTGTGTGCCCAACAGCCGCTTAAGTGCGGGGTTCCACCACCGTGACGTAGTTCCCAAAGTCAAATCCCAGCTCGTAACGTTGCGGGACATCCCAGAGGCGCCAAGGTAGCGTTCGCAGCTTCGGCCAGAGTATCGTTGTGCGTGTGTAGTCGTAACATCATGAGAGATGAGTCAAGTCAGGTTGAGGTGCGAGGTGTTTATTTGCTGTGAAAACGGTTAGCAATTGTCGACATGTCGACGATGGCGATGCAACTTACGATCTAGCCCTCATCTTTCTTCTCTTGCGCTTGAGGCGGCGAACCCGCTTCTTCCTCCATTTGGCTCTCATCTTGATTGACGATGCTGTTAAAAGACGTTAGCAGCTGTGGCGCGAATGCGAAATGCCGTCAACAAGACAAGTAGCTTGCGATGGCCTGAGCTCAAGCTCAATACCTGCAAGCTACAAGCTCTAGGCCAGGGTCGGGTCGCGTAAACTTACTCTTTCGTGGATGAGAATCGTGTTGGGATAAGGAACAAACTTCTGAAGCTTGGAGGGCAGAATTACGATTTTGTGTATGCAACCCCAATCACAGCACGTGACCGAACCCCATCGTTCCTTCCACCTCACGGTTGGAAGGCCCCACCAAAACTTGGGTGGGCGACGAGTGCCAATTGAGTGGGGCACTGTCCTGCGCATACAGTGCCAGTGCCAGGCCGACGATTGAAGCAGAAAGCAGGGAAGGAGGGAAGGAACAGTTGCAATTGTTCAACTGCGACAATAGGAATTGCAACCGACGAGAAAATTAGCCACTAATTGAACAATTTCCACTACCTTACTTAACCACCATCGCCATTTAAATCAACGATTTCGTGATCTTGCTACACAAATCTTACTACGCAAACTGATTCAGTAAAGAAAGCACCCACACTACACACGTACGAGCAGATGAACCAGATTCAATATCTGTGAACCTCAATATGGAAGGAGATACGACTCGCGCGTCGCAAGAAAGTCCAGCTGCATATCTTCATCTAGTAGACACCAGAAGCGAACACCAATCTCAGCGTACGGTCTTCCTGCCCTGCCCTGCACTCAAGATCTCATATGGTCTCCACCTCTTCTGGTTCTTTCTAACCCGCTTCTCAGAACTGTTTCCAGTGTGGGAACGAGAAATCTTCAGGATCGGGCGAGACCCTCGTGCAAAGTGAGCAAATATCCACATGAAATGCATATCACACAAGCTCACACATACAGCACATTGGCTGTCGACAATGACCTCGACGTCGCAGTTTCTCGAAACCACTGTGAAGTCTATGTTGTGGTGTATGAGCCAACTATCAACCATATCTACGTGCGGGACCGAAAGTCTTCAAATGGCACCTTTGTCAATGGCCAACTCATTGGTTCTGGTCCGGATATAAGCCCTGGCTACCTACTGCAGAGCGGCGATGTGATCGAAATTCGACCATACTAGAAGTTTACAGTCTTACAAGATCAGCCACCTCCTCGCCATGAGTTAACTTCCTTACAACTAGAGGAATGCAAGGTTGGCCTGAATGATCCTTCTTACCGGCTGGAGTCTGAAACTAACTGCCCTAGTTGTTCGCAAGCAAGTATCACGTCAGTAGCCATTGCCTGGGGCAAGGAGCGGAAGCAGTCGTCTGCCTGGCAAACGATGTTCAGACGAAGAAGCAATTAGTTTGCAAGTTGATTAATCTTGACAAGATTCAAGGGAAGAATTCTCAAGAGGATATCCGCCGCAAGTTTCAGGAAGCCGACATCTTGCGCCAGCTGAGACATGTAAGTCGACTCGCGCTGGTATCGCGAGTCTCGCTAACCTGTAATAGCCTAACATCCTTCCTTACGTGGATGCTATCTCATCGCCACACTCACTGTAAGTGAGACTTATACATTTGCGGAATCATGAACTGATGGTCCCAGCTATACCTTTACAGAACTTGCATCGGGTGGTGATCTCATGTCATTCATCCTTCGCCATGGCACGGTCAAGGAACTCGACTCACGGATCATTATACGTCAAGTTGTCCGTGGTCTTGGCTACCTCCACGAGAAAGACATTGTTCACCGTGATCTCAAGCCAGAGAATATTCTCCTGGCGTACTCGCCTAAGATTGCGTACCATCGAGTCATGCTTTCGGACTTTGGCAATTCTGCCGTGCCTCGACGCAGCAGAATGATCACCAATGCTGGAACACCAGGATACCAAGCACCGTACGTCGCTTAGTTTGGAAATAAGCCACTTGCTAATAAGACTCATAGCGAGTTTGCAGCGGGTGGGCAAGCTCACACTGCAGCTGTCGACATCTGGTCCTTAGGTGTCGTTGCACTGCTCCTCCTCGCATCTGATAACCACGACACAGAGCTCAACAAGATGGAACAAGGAGACATAATCGAATATCTCACTAGATTGTTCAACGGAATGCAGACAAAACCCTCTCTCGAAGGTATTGAGTTTGTCTGGAACTGTCTGAAAGTCGACCCATTACAGAGAATTAATGCTTATGGTGCGAAGACGCATGCATGGCTTTGCCCTCCGAAGAAGAATCGGGAACTGTTCAAACGAATGGACTCTCGAACACTGGCTTCTTGGAAACCTCAAGATAAGCTCAAACCGATGCCTTGGGTGTTACCTGATCTTGCACCGAGCAACCCACCAACACCTACAAGAAGCCCAGGCTCATCAATCAGCCAATACTTCACGACGACACCTACGCGCTTTGAAACTACAACCACAAAGGCTAGAGATCGCGTTCTTGAGACAGCCGCAGAATCTGACACGGGAACTGCCACTAGTAAGACCATCTCGTCTTTCTCGGTGCCGCCACGTCCATGCGGCACTCGACGAGAGTCTGCGACAAATCTCAAGAAGCCTCAACCTCCTTGGCAGGGGTTCCGTAATCCTAACGGTTCGGCGAACACTGAATTCCCATCAAAACGCAGGAGAGTCCCAAGAGCCAGGACTCATGATACTGCGAATGTGCCCCTACCTGGGCTAGAGAGGCATTTAAGATCACCTAACAACCCCAATCCTCGTTATAGGCAAAACGTTCTTTCGGCTCTCGAGAGGACAAAGTCAAAGTTCCTCACAGACAGTATCTCTCCTGTTTCGAGAACTCCTCTAGATGCTCTCGCTGCCAATGCATTTGTTCCTCCACCAAGCCCTAAGAAACGGAAGAGCAAGCGTGATGTGAGGCTAAAGGAATCGGGCGGAGACAATATGCGGCACCCACCTCAGCTCACATTCCGCTGAAGATGGCCAGGAAATGGTGGAAAATGAAGGGATATGTTTGGGTTTGTGGAGTTACTTTGGTGCTTCACTTTTTTTTCTATGCGAATTTCATGGGAAAGGAAACATCGGGAATCACAACCTTACTCAAGTGCATTAACCACACAACTGAGGGAAACGAGGTTCATAGATTTTGGCGGATGGGATTGCGGATTCTGACTGGGAACTTGCCTATGACCACAGATGGATCTGGCTCTTTTGATTGATGCCGGGGAAAGGCTGACATGGGATAGATGGGGATATTTACAAGGAATAAATGCATGCAAATTGCCCCTTTTCGTTTTACCATGCACTGATCTTCTTTTTGGCAGATCCTTTCAAGAAGTCTTGCCATTTTTTAGGCATCTCCTCTTCACCACTATTATTGCTTGGGTTATCGCCGACCTCAGGCCACGCTGGCAAGGCCTGGATGCCCTCTACCTGACCCTTTTCCGCCAGCCTCTCCAACCACCACTCTAATTCCACATGTTCGATGTTATCGGTCTCTTGACCCCTAGCAAACCACCAACACACTGCCACAGGATTCTTAGAGTCCTTGACTAAACAGAGGTCTCCATGGCGTCTGCATCGCTCGCAGGCGGGTGAATTGTTATTGTTTCGTGAGCACCGTTTCCCTTTGACTTGACACTGAAGACAAACAAACGCCTCCGTATTCCTCACGGAAAAGAGAGGACGTAGGCGGCAAAAAGCGTTGACAAGGCTCACTGGGAACCCTTCCACGTACCTCGGAGGATCCCCCCGCAAGTCTTCGAGCACGAACTTGGAGAGTTGATACCCCTGAATGCGGTCCTCAAGAGTTTTCATCCGCTTTCTATGGTCCTCTATTGTCTCTCCTATTGCACGCTCAAGAACATGGCCTGTGGCTTCTTTAGCAATCACGCCATTGATGAAAGCTTCGACATCTTCCCTGGAAGGAATTTCATCTTCATACTCATCTTCGTCCCACTCGTCTTCTGATATCTCTTCCTCCTCCTCCCACTCTTCGTCCACCTCCTCCAATAATTCAAGCTTCTCCTTGATCCGTGCTTCTCGAGTAGCGACGAATCCAGCCTCGATCTCTGCGTCTGTACGAGCAAGAGCTTCTCGCTGGAATTTCTCTGATCGTTGGTGAAAAACGGATGAGACCGTTGAGAGCAAGTCAAGTGGAGCTGGTGGTGCTTTAGGGTTGAGCTCCTGAAAGACGTCGGATAGAACCGAATTGGGAGAATCGCAATTCCCGGTCATGGCTGTCTCAAATATTAAGTAAATTTGAAGTTGAAGAATACGGTTGCTGGTGTTCTATGCGAGCCCATTCTGTATATATACCAACTTTGACAGTCAACAACTGTGCAGCGGTAAGACGAAGAACAAGATGCGCTGTACTACAGCTTGTCACTGAACAAACAGAAGCTTTGCGAGAACATCCCTTGGCATTGAATGGACAAAGCCATTGAATCGAACAATCAAAGTTTACTAAAAAGAACCGAATCGGGCTGCTACCAGTTCACGCAGATAAGCCTCACTAAGAAGACGGACAAAGAAGTGTAAATCCAAGGCTCACTGTGGAAGACTTGGGTATTGTTATTGATTCTCATTTTCACCCTTTTCCCTGGACTCGACATCTCTCCACTCTCGAATAGCATGGCATGTCTGAAAACTTCCCACTCTCAACCTATAATGGCTGGCCCTTATGCCAGTTCAAATACACATAAACCCAAATACCTCCTCTTATCTTCCACCTGAAAAGCTGCTGTAGCTCCAGGTCTGGGCGTAGCAAGCCCTGAATCCAATGCAGAGGTGGTCCTCTGGAAATAGCAAAAGAATACGGTAGAAAAAAGGTAATAGCTAATAGTAATCCAAAAACGCCGACTTATGAGATGCTTCTCCCGGCGATGCGCAAATGACAAAAATCCTGGACGCCGGCTCCATATAGATCCTGTACTGAATGACTGTCTGCTGGCGTGCTTCTGTGAGCCGCATGCCGAGCTCCGTGGCGCCTTGAATCCAAATATGATAGAGGTAAGACATGAATGAGATCGCTCAGGATCTCCGAATGGTATGTAAGTATCGTTATATCAGTCATAACGCCCTGCTACGAGTTTCATCGTTCACAGCTCACGAGGATGCGTGCGAAGGAACACTGCGTGGTGTGGTATCACCGCTTCGACGACGAGTCGACTGCTGATAAGACTGTAATGTCTTGCTGTTGGCTTCAGCAATCATCTGTTGCTTCTTGCGCACAGCTGCGAGTCGCCCCGTGATCATCTTGATCACTAATGTCTTGTTAGCCCTCGTCCAGAATGACAGACTCATGTATGACTTACTCTTTCGAACATGGGCCTCCTCATCGCTGTCAAGCTCACCACCGCTGGTTTCCTTGACAGCGTCTCGCTCATCTTCTTTGCCCGCCGACAACCTTCTTGCATTCGAATCTGAATCGTCATCGTTGTCCAAAACAGCCTCAAGCATTCGAATGGCCGTGATGTACGAAATCTCGCATCCGGAGAGGTTCTCATTCGTAACTTCGTCAATTGCGGCAGCACGACTCATCTCGAGTGCCCGATCATACATGAGCTTCTCAGCACTTATGCCAGGGGTCAAGTAAACCTGCTTGGTCGCACCCCCCGCAGAGGAAGCAATCGATTCGGTTCCGTGGTTAGATGGGTGGCTGGGATGGTCTTCAGGCAGTTGCTTCTGCGCTTCCGTGAGCTTCATCCGGACGATTTCCGACTTCTCCAGCACCTCGTTAAATCGCTGTCGAACCCACTGAACCACTGCGTTTATGCGCTGCACAATGCTCTGGGCAGCAGCAGCCGATAGGCCGGTGCCTGTCTCTCCCCGGCTTTTCTTGGACCACCAGACACTAGCTATGTCCATAGCTCTAGCGAGAAGAGTGAGCGACTTCACATATAGAACAAGAGCCTCCTCTGAGAGAGCAACAACTGCCTCAACTGTAAGTCCGTCTTCCTCATTTTCCAATTGATCAGGTTCAAGACCGCCCAAAATATGATCGGCGGACGGTGCTAGAGGAACAAGCTGCTTATACTTGACTTCGGCGAAACCGTAGACACAGTCACTGCGTGTTGCAAACTCTTCTATGGCTTGCGCGGCTCGGGCATCCTCGTCGGTTCCGTGAGTGTTTTTGCCGTCACCCAAAAGTCCAACTGGAGCCTGAGGAGTTGGATATGTCGGGAAAGCTTGGTACAGGGGAGGCGATGGGCCCTTTGGTGTACCACGCAGAGGGGGGACCTTGAAGCCAAAAAGACGCAGGCTGGCGTCTTGGATCGCTTTAGAGATAGCACTAGAGGCTGATCCTGGACTAGCAGAGAGAGCCTTCTCGTACGATGATTTCCGGTCGTGGCGGCTCTGGGTCACCAAAGCATTGCGAGAAGATGGAGTGGCAATTGCTCCTGATGTAGAAGTGGGTGCGCCCTGTTGAGTATACCGTCGAGTCATGGATCCTGTTCTTTGAGAGGATGGGTCACCGAATCGCTCGTTCGCTGCCAGCTCATCTGCCAGAGCGTTGACCTCAACATGCCGTCTCTCAACAACTACGTATTCTCGCTCCAAGGCAACATCTTGCGCCGCCTTCTCCTCTTCTGTAATTGATGGATTGCTCAAGGCTCTGTCCCTGCGTGCCTGGTTCAGAAGAGATGTAGGAGGTGAGATCTTATCCCGACTATTTCCCCTATCCTGGATACGTTGCTGAACCGGAGCAGTCGCTGCATGGTGTGCAACTGGGCGGCGAATTCCAAGACCCTCACCGACCTCGCGAGGAGAATTTCCCGTTGGTCGTTGACTGTCATGCGATTGCCGAGAATACCGACCTTCTCCCGGGCTTGCTGCTTGTGGCGACCTTGAGTGCTGATCTCTTGGAGATCTTGAGGCAATTCCGTCTCGTGGCGATTCGTAACCGGTTTGTCGGGGACTTCGTGATGATAATGAAGGCGAGCCCCCATGAAAGGCTGACCTCACCTCCCGAGGTTCTTGCCTGACTGGCTTTGGAATATCATCCTCTACTAAGCCAGGAATCTCGCTCGTGACGACCTGATGTGCGAAGAAGTTCTCGAAGCTCAGTCGCTCGACAGGACTTCTCTTGAGTAAACTTCGAATTAGAGCTTTCAGGTCGGCACTGATAGTCACCTCCCTGGGGAACTTGATAACATCCTCGGCGGCTTCAATCTTACGCAGCAGTTCGACGTGGTTTCTAGCCCGGAACGGAGGGCGACCTGTGCTCATTTCATAGAGCACAGTTCCCACTGACCAAAGATCGGCTTTCGCATCATATCGCTCGTATCGGAGAATTTCTGGGGCCATGTACAGGGGGGATCCACAAAGGGTATCGGCCAGGGAAGTGGAGGGAAGCACACGTGCGAAGCCGAAGTCGGCAAGCTTGAGCATAGGTAAAGATGCTAATCCGGCGATAGGGATCAGCGAGTCTTGGCTGGCTTGCATGACAGGGCGACTTCTTTGGTCCCTGAAGGGTCGTGAGGGTAGCAGTAGCAAATTTTGGGGCTTGACATCTCGGTGAACGTAGTTCTTGCTGCGTAGGAACTCGAGGGCACTAGTCAGCTGTTTCAAGAAATGTCGAATGACAACCTCATGCAAACCGGAGTTTGGCGCACTTGGATACTTGCGGGCCATATCATGCGTGGCAGGATGTGTGGCGAGCTTCTCTCGTTTCTTGATGAACAGGGATAGATCGCCAAGCTCGCAGTATTCCATAATTAAATTGATGTGGCTTGTCGACTCGAGACAGTCATGGAGGGCGACGATGTGTGGGTGGCGTAATGTCTTGAGTATTTGTATTTCGCTGTAGAGGTTCTCTCGTAGCTTCTTGTTCAGACGTTCGAGCTCGACGGATTTGATGGCAACGGCAGCCTTAGTGTCCTTTAACAAGTTCGTTAGTGGTTGTCTAGGATGAAGTTTGCTATGAATTGCTCTGTGACTTGTGGTACCAAAAGCAGGAGTCTGACAAGCCACCCCAATGATGCAGCAGCAACAAACAAGCAACGCAAGTTGGCACGATGACAGAGAAGCAAGTCAAAGCAAGGATGGGAGCTTTGTCGTACCTTATGCCAACCCAAATACACTTGAGCAAAACTACCCTTTCCAATCTCGGAGCCGATGTTGAACTGTCCTACTACAGCACGACTGCCCGACTTCCTGGACCCCGAGGAGGTCGAGGACTCCTGCCGGGCCGCCATGGCTCCCTGGTTGTTATTATCGATGGCAGGAAGATAGTCGGACTGCGTTGTAGCCCTAAGGCTTATAAGATTCGGGGGAGGTGTGTGTCGCAGAGCAGGTCGTCATGTAATCGATAGATGGAAGCTGTCGCAAGCGCCGATGGGCGTAATGGAAGAGGCGAGAAAGGAACAGAGGAGGATGGGGATGATTATCAACCAAGCGGAAGGCGATAAACGAAAGGTCAGAGGCGAGAGCCTGCGCTGATGGTTGGTGAAGTATCAAGTGGTCGGTGAGGACGAAGGACCCCTATGGGCGGACAGCCGAAGACGGATGGGATAAGATGAGACGAGACAATACTACCCGACCTTAGCTCAGAGGCAAGGTTGAGAGGTAGGTAGTAGGTAGGTAGGTATCCGAAAGGGTGCGTAGAGTATAAACGGTACTTGACTCGCTGCGCGCCTGCACTGCTATATCGAGCCAAACATAAGAGTTAGTGGATGTGGATGGGTAGAACAACTGATGGTATTCGAGGCCAAAGGCTCGTATGAAGAGAAAAAGAAGAAGAGAGGACAAGCGGAAACAGAAAGGGACGGGAGAAAGACGAACAAGAAGCTACGGGGGATGCGTGTGACAGCGAGCGATGGTGACGGCACGAGCAATGGCGATCACGGCCGGGGATTGGATTGCACGGGTATGATCCAGCGATTATTCACTTGCCCTGCCTTGCGTTGCCTTAAGAGGCTACAGCCTACAAGCACAGCCAGCACCCAGAGTCATTGCCAGATGGGGCTTGCTGGGGTGCTTGATGCTGGTGCGACAGGGCAGGATAAGGATAGTGGAGGACAGAGAACGCGACGGGGTAGGAATAGGTAGGGTACCGTACTGTACTGTACCTAGGACTAAACTGGACGCTATCCTTACACTGACTGGATGGATACCGATAAGCCTGGTAAGCCTGGGGGGTATGGGTATGTTGAAGGCCAGGCCAGGCCAGGTGACTAACACGGCACTGAAGCGAAGCTTTGGGCCTTTGGTAATGATCCAATCTGAGACGTTATACGAGCGCCAACCGTTGACCTGAGTCGAGGACCGTCCGTACTCGTTTCTAACTTGGGGAGGAGGATGAGCGTGATCGGAGATAATCGCCCCCTCAAGACCGTGGACGCGGATAGGGCGGTTAGAGAGGCGGACGACAGCGGTGACTCAATGGTTTGATGTTATCGTGCACCTCCAATGCATTGGCAATGCCTAGAGTCTAGAATCATGCAGGTTGATGATTCGTACGTGTTGCTGAATGGGGTGTAGTGTCTTTCCGTGCTGTAGGTACAGACGGGAATACAGAGACAGTCCAAGGCTCCAAGTCAAGAGGGTCGGGACAGGCTGATCGGGGTTGCGTCACACACACACCCTCTAGACGCAACTCTGGTACCGACTATGGTATTGTAGGTAGGTACACGAGGAAGCTAGGCGGTGGTCGAACAGATGCTGTGCGAGCAAGAATAACAACAAAGCACAGAGTACAGAAGGTTAATTGAGGCAAACAAGATAGAGTGCCATATAAAGAAAATAGAGAAAAAGCAAGAAAGAAGAAGAAAAGTTAACGGTAGAGATAAGAAAGTGGAAAGTGAATAGTTTTGATGAGAGCCCAGGAGAAGTGAATTGAAGTGAATGACTGGTACGAATCAAGCCCAGTTTAAGGTCGGGTTTCTAGAAGGGGGAAAAAGGGGAATGGCTGCATGCAGTGACTGTCCAGGACGGTAGCTTGTAACTAGCCCGGCTGTAGGGGGCGCGTTACCTCAGGCAGCGCAGGGTGCTTAGCTCCAAGCTCCAAAGCTTCCATCTATTCAAAGTAAGGTAACCCTTGAGTACCTGTTTAGCGTGTGAACTGCCGCAGGCGTCAGAGGGTCCTGGAGAATCCCTTTGAACCCGAGAAGGCACGTTAGATGTATCTAACCCACTTTTCCCCCTCTTTTAGCTTAATATATTAAGGCTACTAGGAATCAGGTAATTATTAAAAGCAATTTTAGCTATAATTTTTTATTATTTTAATATTATTTTATAGCTTTAACCTAGTAATAACTAATAAATAGGATCTAGGTATTCTAATAAGCTATAGAAGTATTAATAATAAAGTCTTAATAAACTTAATTACTAAGGTTACCTTTAGGCTATAGTATCTTAAGTAACTCTAATTATAATAAATATATTACTTAATTAGCTAAAAAGCTTTAAAAAGCCTAGCTAAATCTATAACTCCCTTATAACTTTAACCTTTTTTAATCTATCTATCTCTTAAAGTTATCTTAATAATTATAAAATTATTAAGAATTAACTAAGCTTAAGTTATTTATAAGTTTTTTATTTTAATTACTTTATTTAATTAATAATATTAACTTTAATTATAATTAAAATATTAAACTTAAATAACTTTTAACTAGAAACTATTTACTAATAGTATATATAACCTCTTTTAGCTAGCTATAATAACTATTAAATAGTTTATAATAAAGATATTATATTTCTTTAGTAAATAGTTAATATAGCTAGAAAAAAGCTAGAAAAGGAAGCTAGATAAGTATTAATAATTAGCTATAATTATTAAATAAATAACTAGCTATTTAGCTTAATTATCTTTAAGTATAATATTTTTTATTACTTACTTAAAAACTTTAATTATAATAAGTAACTTAAAGAAAAGATATAATATTTAAAAGATATTTACTTTTTAAGTAAAAAAAAATAGTACTTTTATTAATTAAAAATTAATTAATTTTACTATTAAATTATAAGTATTATTATACTTATATAATATCTTCTTATTAACCTATAAGTAAGAAACTATTATAAGTAGTATTTAGAGTTTATATATAATAGAATTACTTAGAAAATTCTATAAAGTTAATTATTATTATAAAATAAAATAAATTCTATATATAAAAAAGAGTTTATAATTAAAAGTTAAAGAGTCTTTTAGTAAATAAAATAAAGCTATAGTTAATTAAATAGAATTTACTTAATTAAATATATTTACTTTATAAAATAATAAATAATATTAAGGCAATAAATAGTAGTATTAATAGTAATTGTAAGAATAATAATTTTATTATTTTTATAATAGCTTTATAAGCGATTAAGTCTATTAACTTTTTTTATAATTTTTATTAAAAGAAATTATTAAAAAATAGATTTAATATATTAATAAAACTACTAACTGATTTTCTTAAAAAAACCTTAACTTTAAATACCTTTAAAAGCTAGTTAACCTTATTAAAGTTTACCTTTTTATTAGTATTATTATTTATATTAATTTATATTAAAAAGCTAACTTAAAGACTTATTAAGTAATTAATACCAAAGAAAAGTTCTTTTCTTTTTACTTTATCTTTTACTTAATAACTTAAAATTAATTTTTTTAGCTTTAATAGTATATATAAATTCTTAATAAAGCTATATTTAATTTAATTAAAAGTTATAATCCTTTTAATTATTAAAAAGTTAATAAATACTTTAATTTCCTTTAAAAAAAAAGTAATTTCTTTATAGTAGCCTAGCTTAAAAGTTACTATTAATAAGTATATAATTAAATATATAAGTAAATTATAAATAACTCTTATAATATTAAATAAACTAACTTTAATTAGCTTTAAGGTATAGGCTATAGCTTAAAAAGGCTATTTCCTTTAATAGCTTTTTTATATACCTTTTATAACCTTTAGGCTTATAATTAAAGATATTATAAGATAGCTACCTTATAAGCTATAGTAAAAAATATTAAATTTAACTTAAAGTATAATTATTACTTTAATAAATCTCTTACTAAATATTAGTTATTATATCTTTATAAATAACTTCTTTTTATCCCTTTTCCTATATTATATCCTTTAAGCTTAAAGTATTAAGGCTATAAATATAGCTTATATTAATAGTAATATTTATAAAAATCTTATAATCTTTAAAAAAGCTAATAATAAAGAGAAGCTTTAATAGCTTTAAAGTTATTATAAGTTAATACTAATAGCTAATAATAAGGTATAAGTTTTTAAATATATTATTTTATATATTTCTTTTTATTAATTTATATTTTCTTTTCTTTAAGTTAATTAAATTACTTAAAAAGATAATACTTTAGTTTTCTTTTTTATAATTATATTTATTAAGGCTAAGATTAAGAAATATATAAAAAAGTAGCTTATAATAATATACTTATTTTATAGCTTTAACCTAGTAATAACTAATAAATAGAACCTAGGTATTCTAATAAGCTATAGAAGTATTAATAATAAAGTCTCTAGCTAGACTAAAGTCTTAATAAACTTAATTAATAAAATTACCTTTAAGCTATAGCATCTTAAGTAACTCTAATTATAATAAATATATTACTTAACTAGCTAAAAAGCTTTAAAAAGCCTAATTAATAGGATTTATAACTCTCCTATAACTTTAACTTTTCCTAATCTATCTATTTTTAAAGATACTTATTTTAATAATTATAGAACTATTAAGAAACTAACTAAGCCTCTATTAGATGCAAGTTCTTTACCCTAACTACATAAAATCAATAATACTAACCTTAATTATAATTAAGATATTAAACTTGCTTAATATGTAACTAGTAGGTATTAATTAACTATACCTGCAGCCTATTCTAACTAGCTATAACTACCCTTAAAATATCTATAATAGTAATATTATTACCTTATAAATAAATATATACTAAGAAGTAAGAATTAAGGTAAAAAGGGAAGCTAATTAATTATTAGCAATTAGCTATAATTAGTAGATAGATAACTAGTTATAAAAGCTAGTTATCTTTAAGTATAAGCTCTTTTACTACTTAACTAGAAGCTTTTACTATAGAAAGTAGCTTAATAAGGAGGTATAAAGGCTAAGTACTCTAGATATAATAGATCTATACCTTAGTAGGCTAAAGACTAAGTATAGCCTCTAGATTTCTAGTATTATTACACTTATAGGTATAATTACTGCTAATCTATAAGTAGGCTTTTATATTATAAGTAGTATTTAGAGTTTATATATAATAAAATTGCCTAGAAAATTCTATAAAGTTAATTATATAAGATAAAAAAAATTCTATATATAAAAAAGAGTTTATACCTAAAAGTTAAAGAGTTTTTTAGTAGGTAAAATAAAGCTATAATTAATTAAATAGAATTTACTTAATTAAGTATATTTACCTTATAAAATAATAACTAATATTAAGGTAATAAATAGTAGTATTAATAGTAAATAATATACTTATAAGCCTAGGTAATAAAAAGGCAATTTAATAATAATAGTATTCTTAACCTTTAAATCTCTTTAATTAATATTAAATATAATAAAAAAATAAAAGCTATTAATTTAAGTAATTAATACTAAAGCTATTTTTATTATTTTATAGCTTTAACCTAGTAATAACTAATAAATAAGATCTAGGTATTTTAATAAGCTACAGAAGTATTAATAATAAAATCTCTAGCTAGATTAAAGTCTTAATAAACTTAATTAACTTTATTAAATTACTATTAATATTACTATTTATTGCCTTAATATTAGTTATTATTTTATAAAGTAAATATACTTAATTAAGTAAATTCTATTTAATTAATTATAGCTTTATTTTATTTACTAAAAGACTCTTTAACTTTTAATTATAAACTCTTTTTTATATATAGAATTTATTTTATTTTATAATAATAATTAACTTTATAGAATTTTCTAGGTAATTCTATTATATATAAACTCTAAATACTGCTTATAATAATCTCTTACTTATAAGTTAATAAAAAGATATTATATATATATAATAATTTTTATAGCTTTAACCTAGTAATAACTAATAAATAGAACCTAGGTATTTTAATAAGCTATAAAAGTATTAATAATAAAGTCTCTAGCTAAACTAAAGTCTTAATAAACTTAATTAATAAAGTTACCTTTAAGCTATAGTATTTTAAGTAATTCTAATTATAATAAATATATTATCTAACTAGCTAAAAAGCTTTAAAAAGCTTAATTAAGTTTATAATTTCCTTATAACTTTAACCTTTTTTAATTTATTTATCTTTTAAAATTATTTTAATAATTATAAAATTATTAAAAACTAATTAAATTTAAGTTATTTATAAGTTTTTTTTTTAATTATTTTATTTAATTAATAATATTAATTATAATTATAATTAAGATATTAAACTTAAGTAACTTTTAATTAAAAACTATTTACTAATAGTATATATAATCTTTTCTAGCTAATTATAATAACTACTAAATAATTTATAATAAAAATATTATATTTCTTTAGTAAATAGCTAATATAACTAGAAAAGAGCTATAAAAAGAAGCTAGATAAGTATTAGTAATTAGCTATAATTATTAGATAGATAACTAGCTATTTAGCTTAATTATCTTTAAGTATAATATCCTCTACTACTTACCTAAGAACTCTAATTATAGCAGGTAGCTTAAAGGAGAGATATAGCATTTAAGAGATATTTACTTTCTAGGTAAAATAAAATAGTAGGTTTTACTACTAGATTGCAAGTATTATTATACTTATATAATATCTTCTTACTAACTTATAAGTAAGAGACTATTATAAGTAGTATTTAGAGTTTATATATAATAGAATTACTTAGAAAATTCTATAAAGTTAATTATATAAAATAAAAAAAATTCTATATATAAGAAAAGAGTTTTATTTAAAAGTTAAAAGAGTCTTTTAGTAAGTAAAATAAATTATAATTAATTAAATAGAATTTACTTAATTAAGTATATTTACTTTATAAAATAATAATTAATATTAAAGTAATAAATAATAATATTAATAGTAATTTAATAAAAATAAATATTTTTTTATAGCCTTAACCCAGTAACAACCAATAAATAGAACCCAGGTATTCTAATAATAGCTATAAAAGTATTAACTATAAAGTCTCTGGCTAGACTGAAATCTTAATAAACTTAATTAATAAGGTTACCTTTAGGCTATAGCATCTTAAGTAACTCTAATTATAATAAATACATTACCTAACTAGTTAAAAAGCTATAAAAAGCTTAACTAATAGGGTTTATAACTCCCTTATAACTTTAACCTTTCCTAATCTATCTATCTCTTAAAGATACTTATCTTAATAATTATAAAATTATTAAGAAACTAGCTAAGCCTAGGTTATCTATAAGTTCTCTACCCTAACTACATTAAATTAATAAGGCTAACCTTAATTACAGTTAAGATATTAAATCTAAATAACTAGCAGCTAGTAACTACTATCTATTAATAGTATATATAACTCCCCCCTGCTTGCTATAGGCACTACTAAAGGGTCTATAATAGAGATATTATAGCCCTTTAGCAGCAAGCAACCTACAGAGCAATATAAGAGGAAGCTATACAGGTAAAAGCAATTAACTATAATAGTTAGATAGATAACTAGCTGCTTAGCCTAACTATCTTTAAGTGTAATATCCTCTGCTGCTTACCTAAGAACTCTTATTACAGCAGGTAGCTTTAAGGAGAGATGCAGCGCTTAATAGATACTCAGTCTATAGGCAAAGCTAAATAGTACCTCTGCAAATTAAGGAATACCTCTTAGCTTAAATACTAGATTATAAGCATTATTATGCTTATAATAATAGTCTCTGCTAACCTATAGCTAGGAGACTATTATAGGCAGCATTTAAAGTTTATGTGTAATAGAATTGCCTAGAAAATTCTATAAAGTTAATTATATAAGATAAAAAAAATTCTATATATAAGAAAGAGTTTATAACTAAAAGTTAAAGAGTCCTTTAGCAGGTAAAATAAGGCTATAGTTAATTAAATAGAATTTACCTAATTAAGCATATTTGCCCTGTAAAATGATAACTAATGCTAAGGCAATAAACAGTAGTATTAATAGTAATTTAATAAAGATAAAAATAAATATAATAATACTTATAATTTAATAGTAAAATTAATTAATTTTTAATTAATAAAAGTATTATTTTATTTTACTTAAAAAATAAATATCTTTTAAATATTATATCTTTTTTTTAAGCTACTTACTATAATTAAAGTTTTTAAGTAAGTAATAAAAAAATATTATACTTAAAGATAATTAAGCTAAATAGCTAATTATTTATTTAATAATTATAGCTAATTATTAATATTTACTTAACTTCTTTTTATAACTCTTTTTTAGCTATATTAGCTATTTACTAAAGAAATATAATATTTTTATTATAAACTATTTAATAGTTATTATAGCTAGCTAAAAGAGGTTATATATACTATTAATCTTTATTAAATTACTATTAATACTACTATTTATTGCCTTAGTATTAGTTATCATTTTGTAGAGTAAATATGCTTAGTTAGGTAAATTCTATTTAATTAACTATAGCTTTATTTTACCTGCTAAAGGACTCTTTAACTTTTAGGTATAAACTCTTTCTTATATATAGAATTTTTTTTATCTTATATAATTAACTTTATAGAATTTTCTAGGTAATTCTATTATATATAAACTCTAAATGCTATTTATAATATAAAAGCCTACTTATAGATTAGCAGTAACTATGCCTATAAGTATAATAATGCTAAAGATCTAGAGGCTATACTTAGTCTTTAGCCTGCTAAGGTATAGATTTATTATATCTAGAGTACTTAGCCTCTATACCTCCCTATTAAGCTACCTTCTATAGTAGAAGCTTCTAGTTAAGTAGCAGAGAAGCTTATACTTAAAGATAACTAGCTTTTATAATTAGTTATCTATCTACTAATTATAGCTAATTGCTAATAACTAACTAGCTTTCCCTTTTACCTTAATTCTTGCCTCTTAGTATATATTTATTTATAAAGCAATAATATTACTATTATAGACATTTTAGGGGTAGTTATAGCTAGTTAGGATAAGCTATAAGTATAGTTAATTAATGCCTACTAGTTATACATTAAGCAAGTTTAATATCTTAATTATAATTAAGGTTAGTATTATTAATTTTATATTAAGGTAGAGAACTTGCATTTAATAGAGGCTTAGTTAGTTTCTTAATAGTTTTATAATTATTAAGATAAGTATCTTTAAGGATAGATAGATTAGGAAAGGTTAAAGTTATAAGGGAGTTATAAACCCTATTAATTAGGCTTTTTAAAGCTCTTTAGCTAGTTTAGTAATATATTTATTATAATTAGAGTTGCTTAAGATGCTATAGCCTAAAGGTAACCTTATTAATTAAGTTTATTAAGACTTTAGTCTTACTAAAGACTTTATTATTAATACTTCTATAGCTTATTAGAATACCTAGGTTCTATTTATTAGTTATTACTAGGTTAAAGCTATAAAAAGTTATAAGAAAAAGATTTAGCCTAGCTAAAGAGTAAATAAGGCTTTCTAGCTAGCTTAAATGCAGTTAAGTTTAGGCTATAATTAAAATAGTTAACTTAATAATATTAATTTAATAAAGCTTTACTACTTTATTAAATTACTATTAATATTACTATTTATTATCTTAGTATCAATTATTATTTTATAAAGTAAATATACTTTATTAAGTAAATTCTATTTAATTAACTATAGCTTTATTTTACCTATTAAAGAACTTTTTAACTTTTAAATATAAACTCTTTCTTATATATAGAATTTTTTTTATCTTATATAATTAACTTTATAGAATTTTCTAAGCAATTCTATTATATATAAACTTTAAATATTATTTATAAAAAGCCTATTTATAGGTTAATAAAGACTATTATTATAAGTATAATAATACTTATAATCTAATATTTAAGCTAAAAAGTATTTTTTAATTTATAAACTATTTAGCTTTATTTATAAACTAAGTATTTATTAAGTGCTATATCTTTCCTTAAAGCTAATTACTATAATAAGAGTTCTTAAGTAAGTAATAAAAAATATTATACTTAAAGATAGTTAGCTGGTCAGGCGACGTGTTCATCATGATTAGAGTTGCTTGAGATGCTGCAGCCTAAAGGTAACCTTATTAATTAAGTTTATTAAGACTTCAGTCTAGCTAGAGACTTTATTATTAATACTTTTATAGCTTATTGGAATACCTAGGTCCTATTTATTAGTTATTACTGGGTTAAAGCTATAAAAAAAATAATTAGAAGTTAAATTAAATAACTTATTATATATTAAATAATTAAACTATAATATTATTTAAAGTAGGTTATAAGAAAAAGATTTAGCCTAGCTAAAGAGCAAGTAAAGCTCTCTAGCTACCTTAAATGCAGTTAAGTTTAAGCTATAATTAAAATAGCTAACTTAATAATATTAACTTAATAAAGCTTTACTACTTAAGAGGTAAGTAATATTTAAACTATAATAAACTTTAAAAATGCTTAGATACTTTTTAAGGCTAATATATAAACTTAAAAAAAAATAAATAGTAATTTATAAGTTAGAAAATTGCTAGTACTTATATTATATGTAATTTTTAGTAGCAGCTAGGTACCCTAAATATATTACATTCCTATTAGTTAAGCCCCCTATCTGGTACATCCAACATGCCTTCTTGTATCCTAAGGGATCTCCAATCAACAAGGATGTGGAGTGTCAGCGGGTACATGCGATCTGTGTGGGAATCAGCCTCAAGCCGCAAGTACCTCTCAACTTGGCTCAGAATGACAGCCTCACAAGTGGGTGTGGACGACTGAGACACACTCACATTCACGCAGGGGGGGATCATTGGAGATTGCAGAAACAGTGAGTAAGTGACTCTGACCGTCTGACAGCAGATAATAATACCAATACCAATACCTAGACATACCCAATAATTAAGAGACAATGATCAAAGAGGGCCTGTTTTGCGGGGGATGACCTAGAGGCTAATCGATCACTTTTGGGTGACCCCGTGATACACCCAAGTCCGAATCAAGACCAGGGGATCAAAGACAAGAGCGGGATGAGAAGAGACAAAACCTGGAAGAGCCAAGCGATGAGTGAAAGGATGGATGAATCAGTGAGTCAGTGAGTCAGTCAAGCCACTCACTTTACATTAAGGTAAGCTAGGTAAGGTAAGGTAGAAAGGGAAAACAACCGACAACCGCCGCAGCCACCTTTCTCCATCCATCCCCAACAAGCACCCAAGTCAGTCCTAAAAAAAAAGACAAAGAGGAATCATGCGGTACATGATAACGATAGACTCAAAGTGCAATACACGCTGAGCTAAGCTATTCCGGGCCAAGTTCGACCACCTTCAACTCCTGTCAACGTTGTGAGTGCCTCGTGAGGAGATGTTGTTGTTGCCTGAGCCCGATGATGTGATGCATCTGATCTATGAACAATAAGACAGGAAAGCCTCCTCTTCTCCTCAAACTCAAACTCAATTTGGTCAAAACATCCTGTCATCATAGACTGTAGCAACTGTTGTTAAGTGATTATTAACCTCGACCTGGCTTGAGTTACGAATACCTAGTCGATACAGGTACAGACAGGTACAGATACCGTACTGACTGACTGTACCCACGCTGGCCACGGACGGATACAAGGTTATGGATGCCGAGGTCGCCCGGCCCCACTGAGCGAGCATCTCTCACGCGTCCACTTTCTCCAGAAGCTTTACCAGGAATTGAGCTCCATAGGTAGCATGTTCTGAAACCTGGACCTGGAAAGTGGAGGATGAAACATGTCAATATCAATCAAGTCTTGAACAACCTTGAACTGCCTTGTTTTACGGCAGCCAAGTCTGCGAGACTACAAAGCATTGAACGTATGTATGTATTGATTGTACTCTCCAAGCACTAAAGCGTTCTCATGCTCTCACCACCTCAACTGACTGCTATCAGCCCCCAGCAAATCAAGACTGGTCAGGCATTTTTCTCCATCTACGCCATGGCCCGCTATAGCGCTCCCTGCCACGAGGTGCGACCAGCCCAGTGAGAAACATTGGCTGATCGTCACTGATAGTCTGGACAACAAGATAGGACAAGGTCCGGTCCGGCAAAAGAACCAACACTTTTGATCTTGTCGCAGATGAATCTTGACCTCCCTTGTTTGGGCAAGATCAAGTTAGAGCCAAGCTCGTGCTCGTGCTCGTGGAAGACATGGCTTAGAGAGAGCTCTGATGGCGAAATAATGGTTATTAATACTGTAATTCGATGCTGGTCACGCAAAGCGCATGGCGTCAGCGGGTGCTCACTCGCTCGCAATAGGAGGCGTTCCATTGCTCTATAACGCACCTCAGCATGGCTTTATCCGTATGAATAGGTCAATTCGCCCGACCAAGGAGTGTTATCATTATCATGTCTATATATGCCCATGCCGCATAGAGGTACAGTACTCCTAACTACCATGCAAGTCGTGTTCCTTTTTTGGAAACCAGGCAGACGAGGCCCATTAGGTTCCCCAACTCTTTTGAGTTAGTTAGCAAACAGTAGGACTCGGGTCTAAGAAAGGGTGGGCAACCTCTGAACTAATTGGATCATGGTGAGAGTGATGTTTCCGGATATTGATGATGGCATTGAAACTGGGTGAGACATTGGTAAGATTAGTAGACAGGACAAGTCAGGAACAGAAGTGCCCGCTCACGGGTGCTCATTCACTCATTCACTCACTCACTCACTCACCCACTTCCATTCTCACGTCAACTGAACACACGAGTCGTGATGATTCCTAAGCAAAAGAGAGCAGCTAATAACTAAACACAGAAAAACAATACAAATACAAACACAAACACAAATACCGTCATCACTCACACCCAGATCGTCATCTCCTCGTCCTAGATCGGCAACTATCCCCCTGTTCCTTGACCGACTGGCTGCTTGAAAGCCGCTAGAACAAGGGAGCATGTTGCCTTGTCAACTCTAAAAAGAAAGAAAAGAAAAAAAGCCATCATGTGCTGTGCCTCCCATATTATCAATAAAGAATTAAGGAATAGTGACGCCGACATGGGCAAGTCTAGCCTCGAATGTTTAGTTTAGTTAGTTGGGACACTCAAGTTTCCTGTGTCTGATATGATACGCTTCGACTATCTATCTCTTGGCGTTCCCGATGCATGTCAATCAAGTTAGTGAAAACCTGGAGAAGTGATTGATCCATTGATTGCTTTCTTATCTCTTCATGTTGAACCCCGATATTTCTCTTATCATGGATGTGTTGGACATGTGCCTGCCTCTCTGCCTTCTCAGTTGGGCATACCGACAATTTAGGATCACACACACACCAAAGTCCCCAAAATGCCTTCTCATGAATCGATAGAATACGACCTCGAATTGGATGGAGTCCTCTGCCAATTAACCCCCACGATCATTCTGGTCTTGTGTGCCTGGCTAAACAGTCAACCAACCACACTCCAAACACGTGGATCTACTCATCGATAACTGTTCTCATCCCTCAAACGTTAAAGCAGCCACTCACACACCGATACATTGCGTACTGACTGTTCATGTATGTGATTCTACCTCCTGCAGTTTGCTTGCTCAATCTGTAACTTGCTCACGTCGAGTCGCATTCTGCGAGTTTCACGAGACAATGATCCTCCCGTAACACAACGTCTTCTCTATCAATCGGGTCAACATACGATCGGCCCAGATAATGTGCAAGATTGCCTCTGCCTATCACGAATGGCCTCATCCCCCACCACTTTCTACCGTAGTATCCTTCAAGTAACCAACAATACGGGCGATACCTCATGTATCAGGCCTCAAACAGGCACCCAGCATGACCGTCCAGCCATCCCCACATCCAATACCGCATGCCACGCGTTCAACAAATACATACAGTGCATGATTCGTAAGGGCTGCTGCGTTACAGTGAGTGCCCTTTGAGCCCCCCATGCGTCAATTGTAATTGGATGTTGTATGTTACCGCTCCAAATGCCGCCGAAGGATCCGTCGAATCGGCGGCTTTACACCGGCCCTTTCGCCGTGCTCCGGGGCTCCGTAACGCCGTGTTTCAACGGAAGACACGGATCCGATTACGGGTTTCACTGTTACAGGTGTTATCGTATGTTAGGCTTTCAGAAATATTCCCTTTTCTCCGGTAATGCGAGTCATCAAAGTATTCCTGCGTAGAACCGTAATTACGTCGTCTCATGGTAAATCGACTGCAGCGAGTCAGAGACGTACCTTCCACACGTCGTTTTCCTTGTCGATTGCGACAGAGGATAAATTTCCAAGATTACTAAGATGTCTTGCCAGGCAACATATGTAGCATTGTTCATGTATCTGCCTGCACTTGTCTCATGATGGAACGGCGATCTCATGGCTGATCGATCTGCCGTGTTGAGCCACACAGGGAACACTTTTGGGGAAAGATCAGTGCTATTGTGCAGGCCGCTAACTACCGGTCTGGTCTGATCGCAATATGTTGCAATGACAGGTTTGTGGCCATGACGAGGGCATCATCTCACCTAGAGCTCGGCTAGCCCAGTCTTTCACTTATCAATTATCTAGAAATAACACCGTGTACAGCAGAGTGGCAGATAGATCATTTCAGCATTTTTATTCAATCGGGGTATTCAACTTGTACAAGGCGTTCTAGCCGACATGGAATCCCAAACGCCTGCCAGAGTGTTGTTCTCTAGCTATGCAGTCCGAACATACGTCAATCATCCCGCTATGGTTTCCAGGCATAATACCCGGTGCCTATTTATAAATCGCAAACGCCGTTTTCCCTAATTTTCCCATCATATCCATATCTTGAAAATTTAAGCCGCGTCTAGTGACCCTGGGCTCGCTCAACATTGGGAAGCTCCTTGATAGCCTCGGAAATGATCTCAAGACCCTTTCGAAGCTCCTCTTCACTGATCACCAGAGGAGGTGCAAAGCGGATGATGTCGCCGTGAGTGGGCTTAGCAAGAAGACCCTTGCTCTTGAGCAGCAGGCACAGATCCCAGGCAGTTCGGCCGTTGGCGGCAGACTCGTCGATGACAACGGCGTTGAGGAGACCCTTGCCTCGGATCACCTTGAGGATAGGGGTATTGAGAGCCTTGAGGCCATCGCGGAACATGTTACCGAGCTTCTCAGCCTTGGCAGTAAGATCCTCCTCTTCCATAATCTCGAGAGCGCGGATTGAGACGGCACAGCCGAGAGGGTTACCACCGTAGGTAGAACCGTGAGTGCCGGGCTCGACGACCAGCATGACCTCCTTGCTGCTGAGAACGCAGCTCACGGGGTACATACCACCAGAGATGGCCTTTCCAAGGGTAACGAGGTCGGGCTTGATGTTGGCCCACTGGGAGCAGAGCATACGTCCAGTTCGGCCGATACCAGTCTGGATCTCGTCGCAGATGAACAAAACGTTGTGCTTGGTGCAGAGAGCCTGGACCTTGGCAAGGTAATCCTCGTCGGGGACAACAACACCAGCCTCACCCTGGATGGGCTCGCAGATGAAAGCAGCAGTCTCCTTGCCGTGAGCCTCAAGAACCTCCTCGAGATCGGCAATGTTGTTGTATCGGATGGCCTTGCCAGTGGTGGGGTTGAAAGCACCAACATTGGGGACATAAGGGCCGTAGTTTTCTCTTGATTCGGGGTCGACTGACAGAGTAATGGCGGTCATCTGGAGCACATGTTAGCAACGTCGCTTCTACTTTTTAGGAATATTAGAACTTACGGTTCGACCGTGGAAGTTCTCGGAAACACCAAAGATCCAAGCCTTCTCCTGAGGAACACCCTTGACCTTGTACGCCCACTTGCGGGCAATCTTGATAGCAGTCTCAACAGCTTCAGCGCCAGTGCACATGGGCAGAACCATGTCGTAGCCGAAAACGTTGCGGACCTTCTCAGCCCACTTGGGGAAGACATCGTTGTAGAAGGCTCTGGAGCTGAGGGTCAATCGACCAGCCTGCTCGGCAAGAGTCTTGACGAGTTCGGGGTGGCAGTGACCCTGGTTGACGGCGCTGTAGGCAGAGAGGAAGTCGTAGTAGTGGCGGCCCTCGGGATCCCAGACGTTGATGCGTTCAGCGCGAGAGAAGACTACGGGGAGAGGGTGGTAGTTGTGAGCGGCGTACTCCTCCTCAATGGCAATAGCCTTCTCGGTAGAGGTTGCATGGAACCGAGAGACGGCCTTTTCAGCGTGGGGAGACATTGTGATTGGGACGTGACGTCAATTTGGAGTTGTTGTTGTTGGTAAAGTAGAGTAAAGCAACAAGAGTAGGTAGGTAGAAAGTGAGGATATCGTGAATCAATGTACTTCTTGTTGTGAATTGAATAAAGAGAAGACAAGAACAATTGAAAGTTTGAGGGCAACATGGCTGCTCTTTAAGGCCCGATAGCGGGTTGACGGTTGTCGGCAAGCGGAGGCTTGTTGCGGACAGGAAAGAGACGAGATACGATTTCTTAGGTAATTATTACAGCAAAACCAAGACTGCATCTAGGAGTTGTTTGTCGACACTACACCCCTAAGTGCAAGTGGTAGCGACCAAGCGTGGGAGTGTGCGGGCGTGATGTTGCGAAGTTGAGGTTGTGACGAAGCTGATTGGGTGGGAGGTCGGGGCGGAATTGGGCGGATGACCTACCGCCACCGGCCGAGATGCCCGTGTTCAGTTGATACAGTGAATGTCTTGTCTTGTCTTGTCATGACATGATGGAGAGGGGCATGCCATCGCTTATCACGGCCGTGAATCAAGACAATGGATGTACATGTACATGTCGCTTCTCCAGATCTAGATCACTTCTTTTCCTGGTATTCCGAAGGCGTCAAATTACTTTATTTGGTCTACGCCGCACTTTCATTGGACATGATGTGCATCCATTCTGTAAACTCAGTCACAACATAATCTAGGGAGAGGCTGAGAGGTGAGGGGAATGAGGGGCTCTAGAACCACCTGACATGGGTTCAATGCAGGTCTAGACTTTGACCAACGACCCTATTTCTTGGATAACCAATGAAGAATTCTCTATTACTGTCATCATACCAGATGACAATCTATGTCATTATAACTAAATACTCTGTATAGGTAATACCTGTTGTGTAATAGACAGAGAGTACTTCCTCTCTGAAAACAGAGTTTGTCTCGGTGCTTTTACTGCAGCCATCAAAAGTGCCACCCACACGCAACCAAATCCAAACTATTTGCTTGCTATTGAGTAACAGCTTCTCATCCTCATGTGACCCCCAACATGTCAATTGATATCGATGGAGTAGTCAGATAGAGAACCAACCAGTGCCATTTCCCAGTGTGTTCCCAGTTTGCGTCTCTTCGGCCAATTCTTGGGGTCTTATCCTTTACCGCCATATGCCGCCCGTTCCGCCAGCTCCGCCATTTATCAGCGGAACTGTCTTAACTCCGCCTGAGCCGCCAGAATTATGTACATACTGGTATGTAATATTTCGTTTCATGATGTAACCAAAGATCATATGTCATGAGTTTACAGAGGTAGATTGTTTTATGAAAAATGCATCTCTTCGGTGCTTGTTGTACCGAAGTACGGATAGAGTTGGGGTTTATCACTTATATCTAGTACAGTTCGTCTTTAAATGACACCAGCTCCAACTCCAGCAACGGTATAATCCTCATGCTTATCCTACTCAACAGTTAATCAAATTATGTAGAGTCTTGTCTTGTTTCTTGTCATGTTCCTTGCTTCACGCTGAACCACCGTTCGCTGTGCCATCCAAACTGTGGCTTGTGGTCAGCACCACCACATGAGAGAACGTTGCCAACCAATCAGCAGCCAATCAGCGTCTGAGCCACACACTCTCAATAAACAGCTGTCTCCTTAGAATAGTCCAGCCCCTATGCTATAGATTGGCCATCACTCAGTGGACATTGATTATGTCGTCCGCAACAGTTTCAAGAAAAGTCTTGGATGAGGCTCGGAATAAGACGAATCGATCTGTTTTCCTGCGTGATATCATTGTCATTCGACTCATCAATGCTTGGTGGATAGCTACCTTTTTCCAGCCAGATGAGTTCTTCCAATCTCTTGAGCCAGCTTGGGATTTGGCCTTTGGCTCCAGGAGTGGTGCATGGTTAACTTGGGTATGTTTATTTGTCAATCTTCTAGTTTATATCTGTCTGACGAAGAAACACTCACGTGTGTTTCCCTCCTCAATATGTGGTTGTTTTACCAGTTGCGAGGTGACAACTCACCACTTACACCATACCAGCTAGCTACCTTAGTACTATGCTATACGTTCACAGTCGATTATAGCCACTAACAGAATTTGTTAGGAATGGAAACATCAACTCAGAACCTCTCTTCACCCAGCTCTCTTTGCCGGGGTCTACCTCATCGCAGACTTCATCTCCAGCCACATCCTCCCTATAGGCATCCTCCGCGCTGCCATCCTTGTCGCAGCCCCGAAAGCCCTTCAAGCCGTGATTGCTGGTCTTGGTGACTGGTACACCTGGCAACTCGCTGTGTCTATATATGGAGCCAACAGCAATGTCTCTTTCTTTGCAGTAAGTTATAGATCCAAGTTTCCAGGCCTTTGACTGACTTGATGCGCCAGCTCTTTCTTCAACTCTTTAACCCCTGGCAGTGGTACTGTTCCACACGTACCTTTTCCAACTCTCTTGAGATGACTCTCACTGTTATGGCGCTGTACTACTGGCCTTGGGAACTTGTCAGTGCTGTACAGACAACAAAGGAGAACCCCAAATCCACGCCTGTTCTCAAGAGTCTCTGGTCGCTTCGTGCATCTCTGTGCCTGGCAGCATTGGCCGTCGTTCTTCGGCCGACCAACGTTCTCATCTGGGCGACTATTGTATTCTTCACCCTCACCCGGATCTCTCTACACGGTTCTTCACCGCTCACAACTTCGACTGTGTTTGCATTGATTCGCGAGGCAATTCTCTGCGGTTCTCTAATCTTGGCCATATCCATCGCATCAGATCGTCTATACTTTGGCTTCTGGACATTCCCTGCGTACAACTTTCTCAACTTCAACCTCTCCAAATCCCTCGCCGTGTTCTATGGCCGCAACCCATGGCACTACTACATTCTCCAAGGTCTCCCTCTTATCTGCACCACTAGTCTTCCTTTTGCAATTTTGGCTCTGTACAAGCCGAGCGCATTTGCCTCATCCATGAGCCAGTCCAATACACTCAGGACACTCGCATATACCGTCTTCACAACTATCGGCGCGCTGTCACTCATCTCTCATAAGGAGGTTCGCTTCATCTATCCTCTTCTTCCAGCACTCAGCGTCCTCTCCGCTCCCATTGCAGCCTCATTCTTCACTTTCCAGCCAGATGCTACCACCAACAACCCCCGTCCTCGACCTCAAATCCGCAATAAGCACTATCTCTTGGCTGCCTTGGGCGTCAACGTCTTTCTCGCAGGATATCTATCTTTCTTCCACCAACCAGCCCCCCTCAATGTTCTTTCATATCTCCGTCATGAGTACGAACGCATCCACCCACACTCAGTTCAACTCGCCCAGACTTCTCGCTTTTCTGTTGGCCCTGAGAAAGACGAAGAGTTATTCGCCCTTTTCCTCATGCCTTGCCATTCTACCCCTTGGCGATCCCACCTAGTGTACCCTGGTCTACGAGCTTACGCCCTCACTTGTGAACCACCTCTTCACACTGAGCCAAACACTCCTGAGCGGGAGAACTATCGTGACGAGGCTGATCGCTTTTACGACAACCCTATTCCCTTTCTTACTTCGGAGCTATTTGGACCAGAAAAGCCGCTTGCTGTCCCTCGCTACATCGTCAGTTTTGACGGTATCGAGCCATGGCTTCAGGACTTCGTCAAGACCCCTGAGGCCCAGGCTCTCGGTCTCACACAGGTGCGGCCTGTTTGGAAGGGCTTCAATGGTTTGTTTAACGAAGATTGGCGACGCTCGGGAAAGATGATTGTGTGGGATACTGGTGTTTACGATAACGCACCTCCAGCCAAGGAGTCATAGATTGGCCGTCCACATTTTGGATAAGTATTGAGTGTATACTAGGATTTAACATAGAAATATCGTGCTTCGTCGATGGTAAGCCCTTGAGCAACCAGTGTATGCATCAAACCATGAAACTGCTTGGATGTCATATCTTTGTTGTAGTAACCTGTACTCCTTGATTATACTCCTACACCCGCTCAAATGAAACAAAGCTCACCATCACACCGGGCTACATTACATACATGTAATCGACTTACAAGGGTGGTAGAGAGTCTAAGTAGGGTTCAGTCGATAAACCCGTCTCCCGCATATCCATCATGATGTCCATCTCATTCTCCCTAAAATAAACTAAAAGAAAAGGCTATCGTGCCGTGATACTACTTCAACCATTCCAAAATACTCCTCCCATTTGAACTAGAACGCTTTTCTCCTCCTATTGCTCCTGCTTTGATGTCTCTGTCTCTGACTTTACTTGCTGTTGCTCGGGCTGTACAGGCGATATCACTGCCGGCTGCTCAGTGGCCTGGACTGTCTTTTCTTCTGCTTTTGGCTCCTGTGACAACAGGGGCTGTGGCTGTTCTTGAACCGATCTTGGTTCCTCCGCCTGCGGTTGCGTGGTTACAGAAGCAGCGGTCGGGACAGGCTTTAATGCTGTTGCAACGGTCGGTGGCGTATCAACATCGAGCATAGAAATGATTTTCTGGGGGGTCTGGGGGCTTTGCGGCTTTGGAGATTCTGTCTGAACTTTGGGTTCAACTGGGGATCGACTCTGCTCCTGAACCGGAGGCTGGGCTGGAGTTGTCGGCTGAGGTTGAGGTTGAGGTTGAGGTTGAGCCTGGACCTGAGCCGGTGGAGGAACTTGCGCTTGAGGATGGGTTGGCTGGACAGGCGATGTGGGCTCAGGTTGAACCATTGAAACTGTGGCTGTCTGAGGAACTTGTGTCGCTGTAGGAGCCGGGCCCGTTGCTGGACCGGGAGCTGCAGCAGGATTAGAGGCAACTGCTGGAGCGCCGGCTATTGCGTCAAGGGAAGCATGGTGCGTTGGCTCGTCTCTTCTAATTTCCAAACTCTTTCCTCGGGGTTGGAAGCTTGAGGCGCCCAGGCCGGGACGGTCTGCCGGAGGAGGAGACTTATTCCTCCTTTGTTCCGCACTCTCTTTTGCTTCGCGGTATTTGTTCCTGATCCATCCTATGGGACCCTTGGAATCACTTTCTCTGCCCTGGTCGAAGCTACCGTGTCCCTCGCTCACCATGTAAGGTCGGTCAGAGCTCTCGCTCTTTCGGGGCCTATGGCTAGAACTCGATATTGATAGGTTGCTGACATCGCCATTGTCGTTCTGCCCAAGGGCAAGGCGCGGTGAGGTGAGACCGGTAGAGGAGCCGTTGTCAGCATTCTTACTCCTCGACAACCGCCAACGCTTCTTTCGTTCCTTTTCCGCTTGATCAACAGTGCTGACAGACTGCTCGTCAAGAATTTGATCCAAGTCCGAGCCTTCGTTGAAAGATGAGTGCAGAGACGTTGGTGGTGACTTTTTTGACTTCAGTGTATTGTCTGGATGCAGGCTGTGGTTTGACGACGCTTGAGATGCCCTAGGAGTGTGCTCAGATGAAACATCACTCTTTTGCTGCGTCAGAGGAGCAGGATGTGCGAGTGAAGTTTCTTGGGGATTTTGCCCATGTGACGGTCGATCATGTACTTCTTGCTGCTGCTCCAATGCTTCTCGGTGTCGTTCTTCGAGAATCGGGGCTGGTTGTTGCGGCAATGCCTGAGTTCCGGATTCATACTGCTGAGCATGTTCCATTGGGTTAGCCAGTTCTGCTCCTGGAGATGACCCAGCATTCGGATGTGTGTATGTCAAAGAGGCAGCAGAACTCTGAGCACTTGGGTTCAAGCTTCCTGGTATCCTCTTCTTCTTCAGTTTGTTAGGCTGTCTCTTGTCACCGGTATCGGTGTTGGGTGTGCTACGGAAGATGTTGGGGATATTGCGCTCCTTGGATGGTGTGGCGGACTCTGGCGGCACTTCAAGTAGTCTCTCGTGACTGCGGCCTGTTACAGGCGCCTTCGTTGGTGTGAGGTAACCGCCAGATATGAAGTCAGATGACCTTGTCGATTGGGGAGATTGTTCTATGCTCTCAGTGGGGTTGACTTGTGTCAAAGGCTCTAGATGGGCAGGAGAACGAGGCCCTGAACCATCAGACCTCTGAAAGCGGCCAGCACCAATGGCAGGAGATTTCTTGGATGGCACGGTATTGCTTCTAGCCAATCCACCTGTCGTCGGTGTAGCTGTCAAGGCTGGACTATTGGGCGTGGAGCTTCCGTCATTCCTGGAGTTCCGTGACGACACGGATCGGTTTCTTCGAAGCTTGCCATCCCGCCGCACACTGTTGGCGCCTGCACTCGCATTGGACGCCGATCGGCCCAGGCTTGTCTTTCGAGTAGGCTGAGGGGTCAGAGGACCACTGGGTGTGCCAGACTCCACCTCTTTCTTGGTCTTTTCATCAGCAGCGGTGCCCTGCATACCAATAAGGAAGTGATCCTGGTTCTCAATCAAGAAAATGATTACACATTGATTCAGTCGGTATTCCTCTGGAGCCATGGCATGTGCTGGGTGCGAGAGCATGCCTGGCTGGAAGATGGCAGCCAGATTTTGTGAGTTCATGCGATTCTCGTCCGCCTTGGCAGCGAAAACAGCGAGAAGGTCAAGAATGTAGAGAAGTAGCTGTCGGTTCAAGGGCGGTAGCTCCGTAATGAGTCGCTGGTACTGCAAGATGGCTGCTTTCTCGTTGAAATTTTCGACGAATTGAGGCCCCTCTGCATCACCCACAGCTTGCTTGGTTGCGCCTCGGAGGGGGTCGCGGAACTTCTCGTATAGATCGAGGGGAACGACGGGTTCGGGGAGGTCGTTGAGATATCGTCGCAGAACGTTGGCAGCATCGTGTACAGTGTATCCATCCCAGACGAGACCCTTCCCGTATCTATCAGGTGAGTCGAATATGGTCTTAAGCTCCTTTATTCTCTTTTCCGAACCGCTAAGCCGGAAAATTCCTTCGACGTGGGTAGCTGAAAGGAAGCGTTAGCACAATTTCCCTGTCAGCCAGGCCAAGAGAACCAACCTTTTTCTTTGAGGAAGACGCCACATTTTGCGACGACAATAGGGACATAGCCGTAGATATAACTCTGTCCATTTTCATCGATGAGCGAGATGGCGACGTTGGCATATGTTATGCTTTGCCGCAAAGGCACTCCGAAGATACCTTGGGGACGGGTTTCTGAAAATATGCAAGTTAGAGATCAGACATTAAGAAGTGGGGGGAGCAAAGCTATATGCATATTGACTTCGTGACTGTGAGCATTGTATGTGCAACAGGTTCAGTTGTGATCAGCCGTAGGCGCTGTGACCCGAAGTATTCAAATTCGTCGAAAAGCGTATCGCGACAGGTGATAGCAACGAAACTATGTTGCTTTATGCCGTTCTGACTCGAAGCTCGGCAGGGTTGCGCAGTGAAGAGTGGAGGAGGGAGATATCTTACCCTGAGGTTCCTGGTGCTTCGAAGGCAGCTTGAAACCTTTCCACCATGATTTGAGATCGCGCTTGCTGGGCGGGGATGCTGCATTGTTGATTTGCAGAGCCGGCTGGTTGGCCTGATTAGGGTTCGAAGCGGCGGACGTCATGGCGAAAGGCTGCGCGTGCCAAGAGCGACCAAGAGCGAGAGCGACGACTGCGAAAGCGAAAGCGAAGAAGAATATGAGGTTGAGGTGACGAGGGACACTACAGCTGGGCCGGCCCAGTTGCCAGAGTCACGATGGCTGGGCCTCAGCCTCAATAGAGGTCGAGCGAGGATGCGGCGACAAGGTGCGCTGAAGCGGTGACCCGGAGCTGTGCTATAATACAGAGGTCGGGTTCAGAGAGGCGGGCGGGAGGGTGAGGAAAGGGTCTCGACTCGACCGATGCCGATAGGCGACAGCAGGATGGAAATGGCGATGCGATGCGAGGCTAGAGATCAGGAGCTAGAAATCAAAGCCTTGAGCTGGGGAAGCTCAAGCGAGCAAGCGAGCGAGGGAGTCGATGGCAACAGTGTGCGCGCCAGTCTATCCGTAGGATGAGACAGATCGGTCGATGATTGGTAGCGTCAAGGGCGTTAGAGCGGTACAACAGTAGTGGTGTAGGGGCGTCAAGGCGTTAGGCGCTGGCTCGGTTCAGTTCACTTTGTGTCTGGTAATCCAGATCCAAATCCTTGGCTCTGAGGCACGGGTTCGGGCGTAAGCAAGAATCGTGAAGGCAAAAATAGTGAGTGAGTGAGTTAGTGCGATGTGATGATGATGGTGACGAGGTGAGGCGATAAAGAAAGGAACGGCAAGAGACGCTTCGAGCGGGTCAAGGCTGTAAATTATGGCTCAAGTCGATGATTGTCGCGTCGTAGCAATAGAGGAGCAGACCAGAGCAGAGCAGACAAAACAGTTGGTGGCATCAAGAGCCAGCGAGCGAGTGAACGGGAGGGAGTAAGATTAAAGAAATCCAATCCAATTGATGTGAGGCGGGGGACTTGGGACCGAAAGCCACTATTGTAGGTACCCGTAGCGTAGCGTAGTAGTGCTGGGTCTGGGTCTGGGGGGAGGACAATTGTGTCCAGGTATAGTACATACAGGGAGTTGGGGGTACCTTGCCGTACCTGTCCGCAGGGAAATGATAGACAAAGGGCAAAGGGTTGCGTTGTATGTAAACTAAGAGGTAGGTATCCGTAGGCAGGCAAGATACAAAGTCCAAGAGAAGACTGAGTACCTATCTTACCAGGCTTTAAGTAAGACCCGACTGACTCGGTGATTATAAGGGTATCGGTTAGATATGTGGTGTGGAGTTGAGGTTAATTCTGGGCTGCAATATGAATTGCAAGAGAATGCAGATTGCAGATGCAGATGCAGATGCAGCACTACACAGCTTCTAATTATGTATTCATATGCAGGTAGCAAAACAAACCAACTCTGGTAGTGACCTTTGCCTCTCGAATACTTGACGGTGAAAGTCAGGCTGCTGTAAGTGGGAGCAGGCAGGGAGGTAGTTACTTGGTGGGTGGGCTTATTTTCACTGAAACAGAGTGTACCCAATGGATAATAACAAGCTCTGTTAACGTGTGTAATTAGGGCAACCAAATTGGGACGAAAGCGAGTGACCAAACGAACGAACGAGCGTGAATGTGAACAAGCGAGAGCGGGAAGTGGGAAGATTGCGAGAGGGGACGAGAAATACGAGAATGAGAATGCAGGTCGAGTTTTAGTTGTCCGTTCGTCATAATAAACTTTCAATAGTTATTAGTAGACGCTGCAACAGGACCCATCTCAGATCACTCTCTTTTTTTTCAGGTACATCGTCCACTGTTGGCAAACTCTGAATCTCCCTTTAAACTTAATTGTCAACGACGGACGTTATGAAGAAGACGTGATATCATAGTCAATATCAGTGAATATCCGTATCCGTACGGAGCACAGTTGCATAGGTAATTACCACTGCATCTCGGATGCCCGTCTACGTTGGATCTGATACTACCCATCTTCAGCCTAACCAACTTTTTCTGCAGTACCAGCCAGATCTCTAATAAAGAACTGTCATGTATATAATAGTCGGATATTAATTGATCAATTTACAGAGTCAACCACCCAACTCCAACTCCAACGCCGCAAGCGGTTGCTGTTGGTGGATACTTTTGGCGCAAGCAACTGGATTGCGTCGTGCCTGGGCATGGAGATTTACAAGGATTCAAGCTTGGAACACGATCAGCCAAATTGATCACATCACTCGCTCGCTCAATCTGCCTGTCTGTCTGCCCTGTTCTGCCCTACAAGTCACAACGGTAATTAAATAGATCTCTCCACAGTGACGAGGTACTGTCGATCACAGCTCCAGGAGGATATAACCCGTCAATAACTTGCTAAAGTAGCTCTTATCACTCACTCACTGTTGGGAGAGACTAGAGACTCTGAGTCACTCACTCAAAGAAAAAGCCCTGGTCACTCAGCTGAAACCACTACTGCAACTCGACAACACCAACGAACCATAAACCATGGATGATATCCCGGCACTAATAAGCATCAGAACTTTGCTTATCCATGGTCTAGTCTGCAGTCTGCACTCCCAAAAAAGAACTGTTAATCTTAGTTGGATGCCTCCACTGTTGAGGATGCTCTGGAGTCGATCTACAGGGCTGTCTATGTTGACTGTCCAAATCGAGACTCTTTTCATTTCGACTCTGGAGCTAAGGCCCTACCTAGGTAGTCTCACTTGATGTACCCAACACCAACAAGTGAGACTGTCTGTCTGTATCTTGTATAGAGAATGGAATTTGGGTAATAAAACGGACCAGCTCGAAGACAGCTGAACCTCTAAGCTGATGTAGGTACAGTACGTACTTCTCTTTGATTTAGGTAGGCATGCAAGGTTGGCATCGACACACACACACAAGGGACTGGCGATTGATTGATGGATGTTTCCATATTTGGCATGTACATCTCCAAGGACGTTGAAAGATTGCAACCATCACACGTCAGTCTTTCGCCTCTCTTGAAACCTCTCTGTCTTCTGATTCGCCGCCCATCTCATGCTTTAGTTTTGTAGATACCAGCAAGTAATAGAAGTTCTGGAAGCATAATCTCCCTCGTATACAGTCCATGCTATAGGTACTAAGTTCTTCCACGTCAGGTTATAACTCATATACCTCCAGCTTCCACATCCTGCTTTGAGTAAATGCACATATCTTGGTCATTGACGTCTATCTCATATTGCACACCAAACACTAGACGCCATACATGGACTGCGCCTCATCCAATCCCGACCCAACTGCAAGACTTGTCAGACGAGGTGCCGCGCCGATCAGTGTTTCATGTTTTTGCCATCAAGTGGAAATATCAAAATAGTAATTTCCATGCTTACCTCCAACGGCTGTCTCGTTTTGGTCAGCTGAAATACGTGGTGAGCTGTAGATGTTTGGATCTGCAGAGTATTAGAGGGGGAGCTAAGCGGGGATGTGCTCACATGACAGTCTCTCAGTACTGAGATAACTAGATGGTTGGCCAAGTCCTCTCAGAGTTGCCGTAGATGACAAGAATAGTATTAATGGCTGTTAAACAGGTTATCAAGTATGTATGCGTAGGTCTTCAGCTGGTCAAAGAAGCTCAACTCCACTATCATGGGTACCTGGCTACGTCAGAAGCTCCCACCAGAGCAAACGCTGCAATACCAGAATAAGCATTCAACAACGAAATTACTCCAGGATTGTAGAAGAAAGATTGAAATCAACATGCTAACATATCACACGAGTCTGAATAGCGTCGTCACTTGTAATAAACGGGAATAACAGCTGTGGTGCATTTAAAGCTCAGCCAATCCGGGGTAAAACGATAATGCGATCCCGCCGATAAGCCCAACCTGGCCGAGTCCCGAGCTCTCTAGCTTGCTTATCTCAAAATTTCAGTCTCCATATCAAACCGACAACGTCAATCCACCTCGACAAGCCTTATAACCTCGATCTCATCAACCACATCAACCCCCCCTTAAACCGTCAAGATGGATATGTAAGTCTATTCATACTTGATTCATGACGCCAAATCGCAATTCTAATCAACATGTTCCGATCGTAGGCTTTCCGCAGCTGAGCAGCGCACTCTTGAGCAGCGCATGCAGAAGCGCCAGGTCAAGGAGTTTATGGGTGTATGTGCCCCAACGAGCATTGCGATCGAATTGTTGCTAACCAACTTTTCTTAGGCATTTGGTGGTCTTGTTGAGCATTGCTTCATGTCCTGTGTCGATGACTTCACCTCAAAGGCCATCTCAACCCGAGAAAGTGGCTGCATCAACCGCTGCGTTCAGAAGTGGATGGCTTCTCAACAGCGCATCAGCGACCGCTTCCAAGAGCACAACGCCCAGCTCACAGCTCAGATGAACAAATAAACGCGAGATACTCGAAAGACGAGACATGTACGATTAGCAAGGGGGACGACAAGGGGAAGGATACACAAAACCTGTGCTGTTGATATCAGATGTGCTCCGGATTATATATGAGATCGAAAAGACGGAACGCTGTTTATGACCATGATACGCCGTGTGGCTGGGTCTCATGGCACCAGATGCACTTGTATATTATTATAGGCTACAGACACGAGGCGCTTGGGCTCAAGCTGTCACCATGGAATGAATTTATAACCCATTCTTACTCTCATTCTTGATGTTTCTTCTCGCCTTTGCAACTCAACTTGACAAGGCAGCAAGCATTTCGTGACCGCAAATATTATTACAGACTGGCGAGCCGGTTCACAGGGTAGGTCGGTTTGTGTCAACGTAATCAGATCAAGTCTCTGTTATGCCATTCCGCAATGCGTACATCCTATTCCAACGCCCTTGACCTAAGATACTTATAATATACACCTGGTGATTATCACTCGTTTCTCCTAAGCTCCCATGTTCATATTCAATTATCTGCTTCTTCACTTAGCACATCTCTGATGGCATCTAATTGAGCCACCGCTTTCTCCTCCAAAAGACTATCATATGCCCCTGAGGCAGGCTTCATCCCACGCCAGTCCATTTCACGCTGACCTAAGGGCATGAGTCGCTCCTTTAGCAACTTCTTTGTGCTCAACCAAAAGTCAACGTTCTCTAACAGGTTTGCCGAGTCCCACTCCACGTCAGGAATGTCCCGGTTGTTGTTCACACGAAGAGCAGCAAGCACTCGCGTGAGGAGGGCAAGAGAGTGAACCTCGGATATCGCGACAAGAGTCAGGTAGTGTGGTGACGCCCGAGACTGAGTACGACTGGCTCCAGGTGCTTCAAAGCGGTCCACGCTGGCTTCCAGTAGGTGAGGGAACTGATTAAGAACGTACGCAACCTCTGGGGCAACAGTTGCACCCAGAGCTGTGAGCAAGTTCAGCATTAGCGGCAACAGTCCTTTGGCCCAGATACCATAGCAACGTTGCACCACAGGGGAATCTGAATAGGGAGAAATGTTGGACTTCAGCATGAACTTAGTCAGATTTGCAGATAAGATGTTGCTCAAGATTCCGTCGCATGCCATCTGTTCAGCAACCATAGGGAGAGTTGAGAGTTCAAGCAAAAATAGCATGCTCAACTCGCCATAGATAGGGTCGCCTTGGTCCGCCAGTCTATCTGCCCATGAGTAGAGAGACGAGGCAGCATGAATAACTTGATGCTCGGCCATGATGTTAAGAACTTGAGTCTGAGATTGATCCATATTGGGCAGACTTATGCAGGCTTGAAGGATGGCTGTCAACAACCCTAGATCTTCCGGCGATACGCTATTTTCGTTATCGTGAATAAGGCTAACGAGTGCGCGGAAGCCCCTGCCCACAACTCGGTCAAGGATATTCAACACAGTTTGTGTGACTGTCACGGTAGTTCCCTCAAAGGCATCCTGAGATTCGGTTGTTTTCTTGCCACTGATTTGGTAGGCACGCAGAGTAACGAAAAGAGCCTTTAGAAGGGTGCGGTAGTACGAGATAGATTCAGTGCCCCAAGGCTCCTCGACTCCGTTCATGGTACCGACAAGGGTCGAGAGAAGCTGGTTGATGTCCTTGACTGGCACTGATGACTTGACAAGGCGCTGGATCAACACAAGCGCAAGGTTCGCCCTAGATTCGACAAGTTTTAGGAAGATGTGTTCGGGTCCTGGAATTCCTTGGTTGGCATTTAGACATTGTTGGGCAACTTGCAGCATTTGCTTCTCCACAGTGTCGTTCTTGGGCATGCATGTTGAAAGCTCTACGAGTAGAAACTCCCAGGCATGGAAAAGGGCCTAGAAATAACATCATTAGCTATGTTCACGGTACACAAGGCACATTCACTTACGAGCTGAGCGTCAACTAAAGACAAGTTAGTGTTTGCGCGCTCCATCTCTGTCTTGAAACCATCGTCCTTGCGACCTTTCCAGCCTGGATCAAATCGTAGCATCTGATCGGCGCGTTCCAAGTCATAGTAGTAACTCTTGCCGAGTTCCCGTGGCTCCAGGACGGTCCGTTTGAAGTCATCGATGGGGCAGTCTGAATACTTGTTGGAGAAGTTTCGGGCGAAGTTGTTGTGGAGAGACTTGTTGTAACCTCCAACCTCAACTCCATCACGCAAGTAGTAGTCAAGATCGCCAATTAGGCTCTTTGCCAAGGTGCCCGAGTTGCCCAGATGCCGCGAGTGGTAAAGCTGCATGGCAAATGTCTCCGCAATATACGCGGCCAGTCTTGCCTCAAAAGCAGCACGGACAGGGTCAGACTTTACGGTGATACTGGATGATTTGAGATCTCGGACGTATTCTCTGAGCCCGTCAAGATAAGCGGTGTCTTTCTGGAGTGTGAAGACTGTCCAGGGCCAGAAGTTCTGGGCCGAGGCGACAAAGTCCAGAATAACCAGGGCCTCGCTTATTTCTAGATCCTTTAACTTGCCAAGCTTGGAAAGCCCAGTAGCAAATACCGAGCTGGAAGAAACATTCGTCTTCTTTTTGTCTTTCTTCATCGCCTCCCTAGGGGTCTGCCCAGTAAGCAGGCAATTAGACATCCACTGTTGTCGGTTCCTCAGAATAGCCGAAAAGAACTTCCATGTGGCCTTGACCTCGCCCCTGAGTTCAAAGGGCTTACCCAGGGTTGATAGGAGTTGGAGAAAAGACTTGGAAATATGAGGTCCCAAGTAACCGAGCAGTGACGGGGGCTCACTTGAGGATTTGCCAGCATTTACAACCAAAGACTCAAGCAGCCACATGGTGGGTTTGCGAAAATGGTCAGATACTGCACATAACCGTGCAAGCAGGGTGGAACTTTTGAACAGGTAAGTTTCAATCATGCTAGAGGACTGCTCTAGATAATTGGCGACGCGTAGTAGTGTTGCGGAAAATTCAAGTACTGAATTTAACTGTGCCTGTACCATCTCCACGCGTCTTGGATAGAGGGTACTGTCGGCGGTTGTAAATGCTGTGATAAGGGATGATAAAAGGGGTTGGAATCGCAGAGATCCAGTCGAGGGCGAGACGAAACAGTCGACTACATAAAAGGCGGCAGGTCGTAGGCATGAAGTCAGATTCTCAGAGGTCGAAGGATCGCCAAGACTGTAGCTATACATAATCACCTTTTGCAGGATTGGTACAACCTCTCGGAGCACTGACGAGCGGCATGTGTCAGACGCAAATCTCCAGGTTGGGGTATTCTCAAAGATGTCTACGCCTGCTTGGGCAATGGCGTAGCTGACCTTTGCCAAAACTTTATCTGCTGTGCCCAGCCAAGGATTCAGATCTGACTTGTTTCTGCTTGTGCTATGAATACCAGCTCGTCGCTGGACAGCGGAAGTCATTGCAGTGTCAATGAGGTTTGAGAATAGTCTGAGACAAGATAATAAAAATTCGAGCCTCTCCTGGACCAGATCGAGGCTTCCCACGACCTTGGTGAGCTTACCGGCCCTGGACTCGGAACTTAAAAGCTCGCATCGAGAAAGATATGACCACACTCTGCTGGGGTAAATAGGCAGGACCGCATCGAGGAATTGGACGCAAGAGTTCAAGATAGTGACGACAACGTCCTCGCTCTCCGCAAGATCAACCTGCATGTAGTAGTCCATTGTCTCGCAGACGACTGTTAGGAGATCTCTACCACTGCCCGCATCAATATGTTTCTTTGCCTCATGAAGGATATCATTGTCAGAAAGCACCAAGGCGCCGGTGAACTCCTCCCCGGCGACGTTTAGATGATCCATGCGAATGAGTGTGGCAAACAAAGATATGACTTCGGCAGTTTCTTCTGGCTGGAGCATTCCAAGCTCAGATTGATAGCCTTCCTTCATCAGATTGATTTCTAGTCGTCGACCCAGGAGCGAGATAGTTGAGTGAGGATACTCCATTGAGACAACTCTACCTGTATCCGTAACAAATCGTCCATATGTGCCTGCTGGTATCCGATACGCATCATCCTCGACACGTCTTCCTCGCCACGAAGGGGATAACGAGATGATGGGAATATCTTGCAGCAAACAGAAAGTATTGGTGTTCTCGTCTTCTTGTGCGAGCTCGTACTCTTGGAAGTAATCAGGAAGGACGAATGTGAGTGTGGGTGTTGCACGTAAGAGGTTAAGGATCATCTGAGACCGATCGCTCTCACGGAGGCTAGTAGCACTGGCGAGAGTTCGGCAGAGAGTGATAAACGGCAGAAATTCATAGGGGTATCTGTCAAGAGCTTGCTGAAAGAAGAACTCTAGTGCAAGATCATCATTGATCATGGATGCAAGAATATCTTGCTTCTCCGAGAGGTTCTCCTTGTTTGAAATGTCCCAGTAATTTCGGCCGGCGCTTAGAATCGAAAGAAGGGAGCTTACTGGTTCGGACTGATAGCCAACGATGGGGTATGAAACCTTGAGAAGCTCAAGGAAGACATTGCGAAGACGAGCACTGAGTAAGGGGGTCATGCTACCCTCATCTGAGGGACCTAATGATGTTGCCATGTTAGAAACGACATCAAAGACACGGCCTTGAGCCGTGACTTGTGATGCAAGCTGTTCCACCACGACAAGGTCCTTGGATGAAGTCGCATTCTCAAGGAAGCCGTCAAATTTCGAAGATTCGATGGAGAAGATGCTGCCCGCCGAGTTTCGTCTTGCAACTGGTCGAATGACACCTCCCGCCTCAAAGGTTTCTCGGGCATTTTGCTGTAGCAAGTTATCACGTTTCTCTGTTCGGCTTTGATAGGAAACATTCATGCGATGAAGAAGAAGCGTCCAGGCGAAAATGACGGGTGAAGCGCTTTCGCAATCGGCTTCGGCAGCGTTTAGTATGCTTTTGTGGACCTGTTCAAGGACGTCGGATGAGAGAAGGTATGTGTCGTAGGAAGTATCTGCTTGAGTGACATCCTCTTCTCTCTCGGAAAGATAGGTTAATGAGCAAGCTGGCTTGAGTAGTATCAGGGACACGGCGGCTGAAAGAGTCTTCAGGGGCAAAACCAGAGGCGCAATGCTCTCGTGGATCTGGAGGCACTATTAGTACAAGTCTGCCATCAACATGTTGTGCAATACATACCGGCTGAACAGCGTCAAAGAATCTGTAGACTTCCATCAAAGAAAACCACTGGTTGACGGCACTTGAGGGCGCAAAATCGTCGCCAAAACTGTCAACAATCTGGAAGACAACGGACAAAGCATGGATAGCTTCGGTTAGAAGCGTTCGCAGCCAATCTAGTTCGACTTCCTCTGTCACCCACTTCTCATCCGTTACAGCTTTTAGACCTGATTCGATGCGAGACATAGAGTCTGTGAGAACTTGAAGGTAAGTCGGGAGTAGGGGCTCGGCGTCGTCTCGTGAGGGAAGCTTCAGTCGGTAGGTCTTGGCTAGGTCGAGATCAACACTGGCGAAGGTCGGCAGCCTCTCATATAGCTTGATCGAGTTGGCATAGTCCGCAGACATCATAAAGAAACGACGCTCGGTAAGATAGGTATCGAACAGGCGTCGCTGTCTCGTCTCGGGCTTCTCGAATTCAGTCCAGATCTCCTCAGCATCCAGCGCAGCCGCCGATCCTAAATCCAAAAGAAGCCCTGACCCCTGGCCATTGTTAAAGCCGGCAGCTTCCTGCAGATTCTTCGCATCTTGAGACGATAACGGGCCACTGAGATGGCGCGCAGAACGAGACTGGTGTTCTATCACGACCACACGCAAAGCTGCTACCAGGTTGATTTTGGCATTCTTGCTGAGCCATTCGGCATCTTTCTTGATCGACTCGATATCAGGTCGTCCATCTGAGCTTGCGGGAACATTTATCGGGGCCGTTTTTGTTTCAAAGACTTTTTTCGTAGCTTCATCTGCGGGTGCGAAGGTGCTGGCAGGGTCCTCGAGAAGACGGTGAACATAGTCGTCGCTCAAAAATTCGATAACAGCAGAACTCGTAGTTCTCTGGCCAGAAATATCAGACAGCGCAGTTGCGATGAGCTTCCAAGAGCTAAGGGGTGAGTTAGCGGTGAGTTTGTGTACATCGATGGATTAGTAGGCAGTCAGTCAACTTACAGCAGTACCCGCTCCCCAGTCAGGCATTGTTCTAGGGAGGGGAAGTAAATGCGATCGGCCACCGGCGCCATTGCAAAGAGCGTCAAAAAGGCGACAGTGGCATGCGACGCATCACCTTGCGATTAGTTAGGGCGGATGCGAAGAAAGTTTGATTTTGATGCTTGTTGACGCGCCTGGTCGCGAATGGATGGATCGAGCTTTGGCTGGTCAACTTTTTTGGACCTGAGCTGAGCTAGGGAGCTCCAATTTAGCCCAAGTTTACCCGATGCTTCAGTGGACGGCAGTTATATCGGACCTTACGCCTCCATTCGCCCTATAGAGTTAGCACTGTACGAACCATTGTGTCTCCGCAAGAGACAACAGTGCGCTAGTCAGTCCTGCACTGGCCGAAAGTCGCATTCACAGCTTCTTTGTTCAACTCTATTCAAACTCAAAGTGACTCACATTTTGCAACGTCGCCGCTCTCAGTCTCGTAAAATCACTCATTTTTACGAAGACACGGTTTCAAAGCACTCTCCCTTCTTGCTGTTGTTGTTTTTTTTCGAGAGAAAAAAGAGAGAGAAAATGGGTTCCTCAGATATTATCGATCACTCGCCTCACCAGGCTGATCCCTCGCCTCCAATTCCAACGGCCTCTAACCTTATTCTTATTGACAACTACGACTCTTTCACCTGGAACATTTACCAGTATCTCGTTCTTGCGGGAGCTACAGTTACTGTCTATCGAAATGACAAGGTCACTGTGGATGAAATTATTGCCAAGAAACCAACCCAGATCATCATCAGCCCCGGTCCCGGTCACCCCGAGACTGATTCTGGTGTGAGCCGCGATGTCATTAGACATTTTGCTGGCAAGGTTCCTATCTTTGGTGTCTGTATGGGCCTGTAAGTGTTGGTCTTTCATTCGTATATCAATTCCTCTAACCTGCCTTCAGCCAATGCATCTTTAATGTCTATGGCGGAGAAGTCAGTTCAGCTGGTGAATGGCTCCATGGCAAGACTTCACCATTGACCCATGACTCCAAGGGTGTGTTCTCTGGTCTTAAGCAGGGTGTTCCAGTTACTCGGTACCATTCTCTTGCCGGTACCCACGTCACTTTGCCTGAGGACTTGGAGATTTCCTCTTGGGTGGCTAAGCCTGATGGTTCCCCTGGTGTCATTCAAGGTGTTCGTCACAAGAAGTACACTATTGAGGGTGTCCAATTCCACCCTGAAAGTATACTAACTGAAGGAGGAAGAGCTATGATTACAAACTTCCTCCGCATGCAAGGAGGTACTTGGGAAGAGAACACCGAGTTCCAGAAGTCTGGTTCTGCTAACAGTGACGACTCGGCTGCACCCAAGCCCAAGAAGAACAACATTCTGCAGCAAATTTACGCCAACCGAAAGGCTGCTGTGGATGCTCAGAAGCAAATTCCTTCTCAAAGATTTGAGGATCTACAAGTTGCGTACGATCTCAACGCTGCCCCTCCCCAGATTCCTTTTGTCAACCGGCTACGACAGTCTCCTTTTGACGTTGCTTTGATGGCTGAGATCAAGCGTGGTTCCCCTTCTAAGGGCATCTTTGCGCTGGATATTTCCGCCCCTGCACAAGCTCGAAAGTACGCTCTGGCAGGCGCAAGTGTCATTTCCGTGCTTACTGAGCCTGAGTGGTTCAAAGGCAGTATCGAGGACTTGAGAGCCGTGCGACAAGTCTTGGATGGCATGCCCAACAGACCCGCAATCCTTCGTAAGGAGTTCATCTTTGACGAGTATCAGATCCTTGAGGCACGACTGGCTGGTGCAGATACTGTTCTGCTCATTGTCAAGATGCTTGCTTCTGAGCTTCTACAAAGACTATATAACTATTCTCTCCAATTGGGTATGGAGCCTCTTGTTGAGGTTCAGAATGCTGAGGAGATGACGACTGCAGTGAAGCTGGGCTCCAAGGTCATCGGTGTCAACAACCGTAATCTCGAGAGCTTTGAAGTTGATCTCAACACTACAGGCCGGTTACGCAGCATGGTGCCTGAAAGCACAATCATTTGCGCGCTCAGCGGTATCAACACCCATGACGACGTTTTGATGAACAAGAGGGATGGTGTCAATGCTGTTCTAGTTGGTGAGGCCATCATGAGAGCCCCTGACGCCAGTGTTTTTATCAGCCAACTATGCTCTGGAACCGAGCCCCCTGCTAAATCTGATGTCGCGTCATCGCTGTACGTTAAGATTTGCGGGACTCGGAGTCCCGAGGCTGCACTGAAGGCTGCCGAATCAGGGGCAGACTTTGTTGGCATCTGCCTTGTTCCTGGTGCCAAGCGATGTATCTCGCATGAGACTGCCCTTGCAATCTCAGAAGCAGTGCACACATATCCTAGCACTCGAAAATACGACACCCAAGTGGCAGCAGTAGATAACAAAGCCAAGGACTACTTCGAAGCTGCTGCCCAAAGACTTCGTAGCCCTCGACCTCAGCTCGTTGGTATTTTCCAGAACCAGCCTCTGAGCGAGGTTTTGGAGAAGCAGAAGCAATACGACCTTGACCTAGTTCAGCTTCATGGCGACGAGCCTATCGAGTGGGCAAGCCTCATCCCTGTGCCCGTCGTCCGATGCTTCAAGCCTGGCCAAGTCGGAATTGCACGCCGGGGATATCATACTGTTCCTCTTCTTGACTCTGGCTCTGGATCCGGCAAGCTTCTCAATGTCGCCAATGTACAGGCTGTCCTGGAGAGCGATCCTGAGCTTCGAGTCTTCCTTGCGGGCGGTCTCAACCCTGACAACGTAGCTGAGTCTGTCAAGGCTTTGGGTCCTCTGGCTGATCGAGTGATTGGTGTTGATGTGAGTAGTGGTGTGGAGGAGGATGGAAAACAAAGCCTAGACAAGATCGCAGCTTTTATAAAGGCTGCCAGAGAAATTCGATAAAAGATAGAATAAAATACAGGTTATGCAATTGCAGAAAACTCTCCTGAGCACCCAAGTTTGATTGAAGCCGTGGGGTTGTAAGCCATTTTAAAGTGCCCCCTTTTTAAGGTGGTCCTAATAATATTTCTTTCGTGGTAACCCTTCTTCAAGGCACAGATATTATCATCCCATTCTATACACACTCTCTCTAATGGCACAAGGCGCTATCAAACATGCACTTAGACTCACAGTCTCGCATATTCATCTCTTCTCACAACAAGTCCCTATCTTGAGCTTTTACATTAACTTCTCAATTTTTTAACCCTCTTCCTATACTCTCACCCCTCACTCTATCCTATAACGAGGCCCTCGGTCTTTAGTATAGCAGAGGATCTCAAGGCTCATAATACTATTTCTAGTCTCAAGTCATCATCTGTCACTTTTGGTCCTGACCAGCAACATCTTCATCCCTTGCCGCAGGATATCTTCACTTTCACCAACCAAGACTTGTTCTGGTCTTCCTTCTTCAGCTTCCCTTCTCTTCTGCATTGGACTTATGCATCTTTGACCCAGGCACACAGCATTGATCAGTCCTCGTCCTTCAGCTTTTCGACAATTTATCAGCATTACATGAATTGCAGCAGACATGGTTGCCCAAATCTACAAGAACCGTATAATTGCAGCTGCAGGGCCTCTCCCTGGTCAGTTGACAGTGGAAAACCTGAAGCGATGGATCTCACTTCGCAAAGGCGTCTTTATCGAGGACTTTGATGAGACTGTCACTCATCTCCTCTGCACCAAGGAACAGTTCGACAAGAAACTTCCCAAAGGTACTAATAGTTGTTTTCTTATTCTCTTTCTACAGCAACTACTGATAAATTTATAGTCAAAAAGGCATTGAAACTTGGAAAGGGCATTCACATTGTTCATTGTGACTGGTTCGAGTATTCGACAGTCAAGAACAAGAAATTGCCTGAAGCGGACTATTCCATGAGAAGTCTTATCGCCAAGGAAAACGCAAAGAAGAGAGAAAAGAATCGGATCGAGAAGGGTAAAAGGAACGCAGAGAAATTTGTTGACACAAGTATGTTGTTTGCAGTTCTACTGATTTATGAAAACTAAAGCTCTACTAGATCGCTTCCACCTCTATCGAGACCGTCTCAACTTTGTCTACCAGGTCGACATCACTCGAGATAATGAGTTCACAGGCGAGTTTGGACAGAAGTACTCTCTTTGCGCAAGTAAGACTTCTCGTCTCACGTGTCTTCATACTAACAATAGACAGTTATGGGAGTCCAACGCCAAACCTCACTTGTACTGGTTCACGGCCAAATTTCTCAAACAAAAGGGCAGCTCTCAGCCCATGTATCACCGCCCCAGTTCTCACGAGGGAAAATGGAGGGCGGAGATGGAGCTGTTTATGGACTTCTTTAAAAAGAAGACTGGGATCGCTTGGGAAGATCGGGTGTCACTAGCTCAAACAATGCCCAGTTCGTATTTTCAGTACGAGCCTCCGGTATGTCTCAAGTCGAGTGAATTGCTCTTCATAAAGATAATGTACTAATAATATTTAGTCTAGGGGGAAACCCATTGGGAGACGTCTGAAGCACGACATCGAGTATTGTCGAAAGATCAATGCTTCGATTCGTGGATTACCGTGGTCTCCCTCTGAGGAAGAGAAGCGTAAGACTGAGTCGGCTGAAGATGAGTCTGATGATGGTCCGAGAGCCCTTGAAGAAGATGATGATGATGAAGTGATGGTTTCACCTCCCGATTCCCCTCACGCTCCAGCGGAAGAATCTGGCACAGATCCCAAGGAGCTCGGAGACGACATTGAAATGGCTTCTCCTCCTGATCCTGAGAAACTTACAGATGAAAACGAATCCTGCTCCAGCTTGGGGGCCTCTCGGGACTGCAGGGAAGAGGTTTCACCTTCGGGGTGTGAGCATTCTCAAGACAAAAGGGCAACTATCACTAATTCAGAGAACCTTGAGGGCGAAAAGAAATACGAATCACCTCCTGAGTGTGAAAAGGCTCAGGAAGCAGACAAATCGACTGATGTCTTTATGGATGATGCAGAAACCAAGAGTGCTCTTGCTACTCCAGCCTCTTCTATTGATGAGAAAGACCTCTCACACGCAGCAAATGAGGTTGTCGCCGCGGTTCCTGGTGATGTAGGCGAGATGGGAATCTCCTTTGAATTCGAGACACGAGAGTCTCTTTAGTTGGAGTTCACCTTATGGTTTTGGCATTACAGGCTTGCTATCTTGCTGAGCATGACAGAAACGAGTGCGCCAGGTCTCGGGTTATCAATTATGAATCTCAACTCCGATTGATAGGGAGCTTAAGAATGGGTTACAATTGGTTGGAGCAGCATATGATTGGGACGTGCATATCTTGGGGAACTTGGGGACAATCGTTCAGTATGCTTGGCGTATATGGAACGATAGCTACTTACACAACAATGCTCATAATGGTTTACAGTTGATTCATTCGCACACAAACCGATGTGTTATTGCCAGTCTCCTTGTTGTTTCCGGTCTTCAGAACCTCAACTTCGGTAAAACAAAGACCACGAGTAAGCATGCCACAGCAAGCAAAGCGATATATGCATATAGGAGTAGCCTCCCAAAGTATCCCTTTCCTTCTGTCATCCTCTTGAGCATGCCCATTCGCCCCTTCGCCGCCTCCATGCTCTGTTCCGTCTTGTCCATTCCCTCACCTGCACGTGCTACAACGTCCTTGTCTGCCTCGAGAGTAGTTGAGAACCGTTGTGAGCTTGACTTTAGAGCACTCGCCATCTGAAGAATCGATTCTGAAAGGGCTTCCTGTTCGGCTCGTTGATGGTCAAGTAAGGCTTCAGCTGTTGCTGTTGATGTTTGGGGAGTAGAGGGTTTGCTTCGATTAGCGAAAAGCGCCGCGCGTGCTGTTGAGTGGGCAGGCGGCGATGGAGATGAAGGTGCGCCTCTTGATCTTAGGTTCTGCGTTGTTTGCGTGGGTTCTTGCTTGTGCTCTTGCGATGTCGTAGATGTGTCAGGGGGTGTTGTCGATGCTGGCGCTGGTACTGTGGCTGTTGTCACTGGTATCGTTGTTGCCTCGGGGGGCTCTGACTCGGCATCATCATCTTGCCCTGAGCTTTCAGTGGGTTGGCCTGTTGATATGGAATCAACCATGCTATCGCTTGGCGTAGGTATTATTTCTGAGAGTATATCCTCTCCGTCGGTACTGTCATCATCTTCGTCCTCCTCAATTGCCACCTATCGTAATGTCAGCTTCGATCCTTTGCCTTGTCCCGTAAACCATTCCTTACTTGTCTCAAGTCCTCTAACCTATCCAGTAGAAGTTCTAGAAGCTCTCTCTTTCTATTCAGGTCACTTTGTACTTCAGCCCTCCGACCTGGCGCTTTAATCCCCAGCGCATCGCTTTCTAGTTTCGTCAAAGAGTTTCGTGCGTATTCGAGGTTCTACAGTTCAGAGTCAGTGTATACGGACGTGGAATCCGGTACAGGCACTCTTACAGATGCGACTCGTGCTCTTTCGAATTCGCTCGATCGTAGTCGTCGTTCGCGGTCGCTATCTGTATGAAGAACGGTCTTTTGTAGTCGCAGCAGCAGGTTCCCTAGCTCTGCCGATGCAATATCGATTGCGCTTATATTGATGGGATGTACGGTAGAATGCGAGAGTCGTGCCATGGTCGTATTTTTGTTTGGTTGTCGATTTCCTGAATCTTCCCCGTCTCTGGTGCTGTTGTTGGTGATTTAAGTGACGTGTGAGGTTCAAGGAAGCTGAAGCTATAGCGGGTCTTTGTAGCATGAGCATGTGCCAAGCCACGTCGCAACTTACAAGACCATACCTAACGATCATCCGGACTCATGATGAAAACAGTATGTACATAAACCCTATACAAAAATATTATTAAGATCATATACACTTAGTAAGTTATTATGTTTAAGGACTTTGAACATCATTTGATCAGTGTCAGACCATGAACTGTATTCAAGGTATTCAATGGGTAGAACAACCAGCTCATAATCCTAGAACAATTATTGTTTATAGTGTCAAGGCCAAGGCAATGCAAAGTGGCTATAACAAGAAACCCCAGAATTACTATGATAGGTACCTATATAATGGAATACAGAACTTAGCAATAAATCACGAGTCGTTGTTTGAAGGAACAAAACTTCGTGTCCAGTGTTAAATATCCTACCCTAGACAATGCAAAATGGGTCAATCAGTCCCGATACCTAAACGCCATGCGCCGCTTGAAAATGAACAGAAAGACGACAGTAAATCCATCCAGGGACCAATGCTAGAGTTATCCGTTCCGTCCACGTTTTCAATTAATGGAGGACTTCAATAACAATGGCCGATTTCTGGCGAAGCATGAGAGACCGCCAGATACCGAAAACCCTGCGTTCCCTCGAAACACAAGTTCCGATAACATAGTGGTCGATGTGTTTTGAGGTTGGCGGTCAACTCAGTCTCTTGGTTCGCTTTTCCTATCGTCACCTTCATCCTTCTCCTCTTCTTTCTCTAAAGCGTTGCGCAGCCTCTCTTCTTGGCGCTTCCAATGACCCCCTTCTTCATAGTCTGCGCTGATCTTCAATGCTTTCCGTAGTCGTTCGCTCTCCTTGATCTTGGCATCGGCCATCTCGTGAACCTGGTGTTGCTTGAATGTCTTTCTTTGACCGCCTCTCCTCCCTGAATTCATCTCGGCAAGGAGTTTTTGTCGGAGCTCGTCGCATCGCCTATCGATCTCATCTTCGTCGACCCTTGATCGTGTTAGCACAGCCAGCTATGCAATTGGATGTATTCAAAGTTGTACTCTTCTTCTTCAAGCTTGTCCCTCAAGTCAAAGACCTTAACTTCGACCTCGCGCTTGCGGTCATGCTCCAGAATCCCCTTGTCTGGCTGCCGTTGCTTATGTCGCAAGCTATCGAGGTCTTTGGGATAAGGAGCGCCGTAGTCGCGAGGCTTGATCTGGGCAAGGTTGCGTTGGACGTAGCCCGAGGTGCCACTACCACGGGGAGTGTTGAGACCAACGTTATCAGACATTATAGAGTAGGCAAAGTGTTGTGTTTTGATTGTCGAAAGTACTGTTGGTATAAGTTGGCACGCAGATAATGTCATGGACAATCGAGATCTGTGATGGATGCGACAACAACAGGCAAGGTGGATATTGGTGATGTAGTCTAGGACCCTTCTCTGCCGCTGTCGCTCCAGCTAAATATTGACCGCCTACCTCTCTCGGAAGATAAGATAAGCAATTATCGCCCCTCCATGATGGAGGGGCATGGAATATTTGTAAGTGAGTCAACATTTGAACATTGACAGCACAATCCATCACTTTTTGTTCTGTTCATATAAGTAACATAACAATTGGATACCGAGGACTTCTCATACTATAAGCCTTTGATTCAAGACCTTCGATAACACCCAAGATGCCTCACGTTCCCGCCTCAGCTGAAGCTGACAGCCAAGGCGATGCGCCTGAGCTCGTTTTCCCACCAGTCACTAAAGATCACATCCAAAACTGCTCCTACGACTCCTGGTTTCCCAAATACCGAAGCTCGTGTCTCAAATCTCGCATAATATCACTGCCACCTTCATTCGTCGAGTATCTCCATGAAGACGGTATAGTTCTTGCAGATGATGATGAGAATCAAGACGAGCCTGAAGAAGAATGGCATGCATCATCCAATACGTCTGCAAGGCCTCGAATTAGGGATCCCGATTCGTCAGATGATGAGGAAGACGAACCTGCAAGGCTCCCTCCTAACCAGAGGTTCCCGGAGACACACAATCTCATTAAAGAGAAGATTGCGGAATTAGGTGGCTCAGTTGCGCCCAAGTTGAACTGGTCTTCACCAAAGGATGCCAAATGGATCTCGCCTCATCAGAACACACTGAAGTGCACGACCCCAAACGATATCTACCTACTCCTCAAGTCATCTTCCTTTGTGTCTCACGATCTCGATCACGCCTTCGACGACTGCACTCCAAGACCTCCGACCAAGCCATATGCGCCCATTCTTGTTCTGAGACCATTATTCACCCCTCATGTGGCCCTCGAATTTCGGTGTTTCGTCAAGCACAGAACTCTCATTGGTATCACACAGCGAGATCTCAATCATTATGATTTTCTAGAGCAGATTCGACCTCAGCTGTGGCGTAAGATCAAGACATTCTTCCGTGAGAAACTGAGGTTCACATTTCCGGACGCCAGCTTCGTCTTTGATGTTTATATTCCAGAGAACTCCTTTGAGAAAGATGGGCTTGGAAAAGTCAGGTTAATGGATATCAACCCATGGGCTCCTCGAACAGACAGTCTCCTTTTTGGCTGGCAGGGGCTTCTTGAGATGGATGTCAAGAACCCCCTCTATGGAACATCAAGTAATGAGGCCGGCGCGGATGTCAGCGGCGATGACACAGTCACAGAAGGTGAGGAGGAGGATGACGATATCGAGTATCGACCTGAAATGAGCCCCGAGTTCAGGATAATAGAAAAGGATGATCCAGCTGCCTACAACTTTAGTAGTCCCCAATACTCAGCGCACAAGCTACCAAAAGAGGTAGTAGATGCAAGCATGGGTGGCCAGGGAGGGTTGATGGAGTTTGCGATGCAGTGGAAGGAGATTACCGAGGGACGAGGAGATGGAATTTGGGAACAGGCAGCTGGTGCTAGGCAATAGAGTATCAGAACTAGATAACATGAACAGCCTATTGAAGAGTGAGTTGGTCATCTACTCGTCCGTCCGTTGAATGAGCCATTGGGCAACATTGAATAAAACTGAGTTTAGAGCATCGATATGCCCAATCAATGACGACGAAGGGGCAGAGATTTAGGGAAGAGAGTTATTGTACGGTATTTTGGATGTTCTCCAGGTCAATGAGTTGAGTTCACCAATTTCATTGGGCTTAAACACCACAATTTGGTGAACTTTAGCAGAGACACTCATGATTAGAGCCGCATGTTGACCAAAGCTTGTGCCGTTCTTGCAAGTGAATGAGAGTGAATCATCAACAGTGCCAATGGAATGACTGTACGCGTCTATGATTAAATTTACGTCAGAGAAATGAATCTGCCTGCCTATGGTAAGTGACCTCGCCCGCTCGCGTACTGTGCTGAAGCGCGAGATGCACGGCGCATGGAAAACGTGATAAACAGTGGGGTCACTAGGCCAACAGCTCACTGCCACTTTTGGCCCCGACCTGCTTCTCTCTTTTCTTCTTCCCTCTCTTCTTTTTGTCACCCATTCTTTTAACCCTGGTCAAGAATATATTCGCACTCATATCAAATTACCTGCTATCACTGCTCATATATTCTTCCTTTACCATACATCAATCAGTTGTCGGTCTCAAGGACTCTGTAGAAGTCTACCTTGTGATTCTTTGGCAACTCTCGAGATCTATATCTCGCCCTCGCCTTCAGAATGGGTAAAATGAAGGCTGCGCGCACTCCGCGCCGACACACGCCGCTCTCCAATGCGGCAACACGTTCTTCAAACCGCATTGCTGCGAAGAAGGTGACCAAGGGAACGAAGCAAGCTGGTTCGAGCCAGAAGAAAGTTCTATCTGCTCCTCGTGAGCGTTCTTCTTCCCAGGAAACTATCAAGAACTCGACTGGTTCATCCCCGCAACCCCCCTTCAGCAGCTTCAGCAGCTATAACACCAATGAGTATGTTGAGCTTCCCACACTTGCGTCCAGACACTTACTCAATACCACTAGTAGCCACTCAGCTGAGCAGGCCGAGGGAGCCCTAACTCTCGCTCACCGCAATCCTCAGGTCCATGGCACCGTTGCTACGTCCTCTGGTCCTTCCAACAACGCAGCTGGATCAGTGACAGCTGGTGACGTCGCCCTAGAAATCTATGGCAACAGAATAGTGATCGACAGCACTCTCGGCAAAAAGTTAGCCGGCGAAACATCCCTGCGGCCCATCCGGCAGCGTCGCTCTGACATGGTTCTCAACATGGAGCGCCGCAGCAATGTCGAAGCCTTCTTGGCTCATCTCACTGGAGTCCAGGTCAGCCGTTCTTGCAAGAATTGCTCCAAAGGACACGGTCCCTGGTCTGAGTGTATCATCTATGATGGCCAGATGTGTGGTAGCTGCACAAACTGCTGGTTCAATGCCAGTGGTTCTCGATGCACTTTTCACGGTAAGTTGACGCTCATGCCACACCAATATCATGAACCAACGCTCACATCTTTTCAGAGAACAACCAGAACTCCATCTATGCCCCGGCACCATTGTATCACCCCCAATCCGCGGGAATGCCAACACAGCCTTTTCAGTACGCCCAGCTCAATCCCCTGGCGCTTCCCCAAGGCATCCTCCCTATGAACCCAGAAGCTGCCGCGTCTGTCTACGTGGATCCTCAAATGCGCAACCAGTTCGCTGTGAGCATGATCCAGTCCTTGGGACTCGGTTCCGGCAGATAGAATTTGCCAGGTCCCGCCAACAACATGGTCGGCAATGTTGTCTCAAATGTCGCTGCTATGGGCCAAGGAGAACGAAAGTTTGCACAGGTAGAGAGGGCTGCCGAGGAGCTTGGCATTCGCATCGCGGAGCTGCATGACTTCCTTGCCACCTCCGAGGGCAATGCTTTCATGACTCAGCTTTCTGGGATGGCTGGTCCTCAGCAAATCTCTTCTGGGGATGACCAGGCCCAGGAGCCACTCTCCCAAGAGCCTTCTTCACAGGACAATGCCCACCAGGAGCCCGCTTCCCAAGACAGTTCTTCTTACGAGCCTTCCTCTCAGGAGCCGTCTCCTCAGCAAACCTCGCCACAGGAGGGATTTTCTCAGGAGAATGTCGAAGCACGTCCTATCACATTGACTCTCTTAAACACCCCGCCATATGAGAACTGAGTGGTTCTATGCTCATTGAGGCCGCCGACGCATAACGCTTCCATTGAGCAAAGCTCAATACTATGACGGCCCTCAGCAGTGCGTGTAACACGCAGAACACAAAAGAATAAAAAGACCAGGCAACAAACCTATAGAGTTGTCGAGTGATGTGAGTCCATTCACACGGTTCACTGGGTTCTACTAACCAAGTCACAGTGCTCCTTGATCTCCTGAATTTGGAACCCCTCGCTTATTGTGTGATCTCATGTGAGTTTGCCGCTTATTTCGGGTTACGCCCTGTCTTGAGACTACTATTGGAATACGCATTGTGTCACCACTGGATGAGAAGAATGCGCACCAAACCAACATGCTCGTAGTTATGAGCGTGTACGCCATATCGAGCAATAATCGCCCACCATTTCATTTTTCGAATCTTTCTTTTTTCAGTACCGCGGGACTGGCTCGACTCAAGACACATGTCGCCACTCTTCGTTATCCGTACAGTTCAGCCGAACTATTTTCTTTACCAACTTGTATTATCATGTATTCAGGACAAACCGATAGCAAGGGCAGAGCAAGGCTAGCAAGGCTAGTGTGTGTATGGCAACTTTCAAGTAGTCTTGGAGGCCAGGCAGCCTGGGTTGGCTCTAGATGGAGATTGACTACTATCTGTACCATTATCGATCTCGAGCAAGAATGAATCAAAGGCTCTTAGATACTTTTATGTCCAGATTGTCGGATATAGTCCATTAGCAGTAGTAGCCTTAGAGCATAGTTTTCCTGACAAAATTGAGACAACCGAAACAGACACGATCATGAAACACATAAGTCGCAATAGGATGTGACCATTTGCTGCGTATGCAGTTTTGATATGAGCCGTAGAAGCTGGATCGCCGCCACTTGTGCGGTTTTCGTGAAATATTCCCTTTCTTGCCGTCTCTCATCTGCCTCTCAGGAAAGGGAACGAGGTTGAGTCAAGTCACATGATCTTTGTTTATCTCGGTCTTGAGGACATGATCACAAGCAACAAGCAACTGCTCCCACGCATGTCTCACATCTAGAGACAAAACCTCCATAGTTCTGTAGGGTGATGGACCCGGATGTGTCCCCGTTGAGAAACGTGCGTGGGTAGCGCGCGTTTACATCCTCTGCTCTGGACAAAACGGGCACTGGGCTTGACTTCCAAGACATACGCCAAAAGAAAAGTGAGTCAAAACGCGAGCGAAAAGAGCAAACAAGACAGACAAGTGCGGAATTTGGCGACAGGCGGTGTGTTTGTTTCAGACGAAAGACACGCCAAATCATTATTTTACAGTATACTTGATAGTTGAAATTAAACGAGAAAACACCGCATCCGAGTGACAAGTGAGTAAACAATACAATGCTAACGTGTGGAGGGTAACAAGACATGGGCGGTAGTGGTAGTGGTAGGAAAGAGTTTCGTAATTAAACAAAGTAGATGACCACCATCCTCCATCGCCCGTACTGTTTAGATGCAAATAATGACCCCTTCTTCCAGCCTCGTCCGTCACGCTCTTGAACGGGCAAATCATATTTTCCCGATGTCATGGGCGGCCATGACCACTGGCCTTCGCGGCTTCATCATCTGTGGTCCACCGTTCTTAAAATCCTTCTCCCTTTAAAAAGACGTTTTTGTGATACAAGGCAACTCCCATCCATCAACCGGAAAATCCTTACAAAGAAACGGAACCAAGGTCGACCTGGGCACAGCCAAGGCTAGTAGTATATCTGGCGTAACGGTTGAGCCGGACCGTCAGTAACCGTCGTCGACCCAAGGAGTCACGCAGTTGTTGACTTGCGCCTTCGCTCCTCCGGTGTGACGAGTACAAGAAAAAATCGTGAGCCATATCCCCGTGGCCCATCTAAGCAGTGTCGTTATTAAGTTCGAGGGTATTCGTGTTTTGTGACAGCAAGAAAAAAAATCATTTAGATAAGACCACAGAGACGCAGGTTCTCTTGGATGATGATATCTGCAGATTGTTAGAATACTGAAATTTGGGCAACACTCGAACCGGGGTAACTTACCGTTGACAGCCGCCATGACGAAGCGGATCTGAGTGGTATCGGTTGCGCAGGTGAAATGGGTATAGATCTGCTTGGTCTCGTGTTGGTTCAAACTGACGAAACGGTTGAGGATGTAATCGCAAGCCGCGGCATAGTCGTCACCGCCCTCGTAGTCAGGGAAGTAGTTCTTCATGGGGCTGACAGGCAGCTTCTCCTTGAAACGATCGATCTTGTTGAGGAACAGAATGATCGATGTCTTGATAAACCACCTTGAGTTGCAGATGGAATCGAAGAGAGTAAGAGCCTCCTGCATTCGGTTGACAGTCTCATCCTCAAACAGGAGCTGATCGTACTCGGAGATGGCAACCAAGAAAAGAATGGTGGTGACGTTCTCGAAGCAGTGAATCCACTTCTTTCGCTCGGATCTTTGACCACCGACGTCGAACATTCTGTATGTGAGGTCGCCAATGATGAATGTGGTCTCGGTAATACCAGTGGTCTTGACACGAGATCGGAGGACATCTTGGTCGTTAGGCATGTAATCAGGAGCAGCGATGCGAGCAATGTTGTCGAAGTAGCTATTGAAGATTAGTAAACGAGAGCAGCTGTTTCCCACTGATGCACATACTATCGGGCTGAGTCGTTGAGCTGGTACTCGCGAGATCGCTTAAAACATTCTTGCACACCACGATCCTTCCACAAAGCCTCGATGGCGCTGCCAACCTCAGGGGGGAGGACGTCGCCTTCGATCTGAGCGGGTTGCATGAAGATGGTCTGAACGTGGTACTCCATGCGCTGGTCCTCAAGCGGAAGCTCGAGAGATTCCATAGCCTCGAGGATAACACGCATTGATTGAACGGTGTTGCTGAAGATGATTTCCTTGAAGGATTCCCGCTCGTCGCGCGAGTAGCCACCCTCGTGAATGAGCTTCATCTGCTTGAGAATGGTGGACTTTCCAGATTCACCAGCACCTGTGAGCGTGTTAGAAAGTGGCCCGATCGACAGTCCTCGCGACTCATTGCGTTGAGAATCGCGCGTGGCCGAGGTAATTGGCAAACATACCGAGCAGAAGCATCTTGATCTCGTTTCGCTGCATCATCTTGTCGCGCTTGAGCTGGTTCTCAATCTCCTCATTCCGGGCCTTGCCCTCCTTCTCCTCTGTGCTCATTCCGCAACCCATTGTGACGGTAGTGCTGTTTACTTCTTTTTTCGCAAGGTTTATAGGAAATGCTGGAACTGATTAAACAACGTCGACGACGCGGTGTTTACGTGTGCCGTCGTAGTCGCGAAATAGGTGGGTGAATGGGTATAATCTAGAGCCGTCGACGTTAGTGATTAACAACGCTCGAAGTCGTGGCTCTAACGAAAGACAATCTGGCCGAGGGTAGAAGGATCCCGACTTGTCAAGGTATAGAGAAGAGAAAAGAGATGAGATGGAAAAAGCAGACAAAAGCGAAGGCGAAGGCGAAGTAAGGTTGAGGTAAGGTAAAAAGGTGGAGTGAAGGAAGAGAAAAGGAGATGCAGAAGCAGCTTTTGGGTAGCCGCAGTAACTGGGGACCGGGACCGGGACTGACTGGGACTAAGGTGCACTACGACTGGGGGAGAAGAGAGGCTGCAATTTGGGGCACGACACACGAGTCGTGCCAACAAAGGCCAAAAAGGCCCAGCCCAGGGCGGAATCTCTCGCGCCTCCTCCCCTGGGCCAGGGGGTGAGGGGCCCCTAGGCCTAAAGGTTGGAGCTTTTTAGGTAGCCCGGGGGGTGGAGAACAAGGGGTGTACAGTATCGTCGGGTGGTACCTCATACCTCATGCTGTTCTGGGATTGAGGTGGTGATCAAGTGAAGAAGAGAAAGAAATGAACAGGCGCAATCGCGTGGAGAACTGCAATGTGGTAACTAACCTTCTGAATTGACCTCACAATATCGTTTGAGCCAGAGAGTAACAAACTTCGATTGTGATGTCCTGGCACGGCGGCGAAATGGTGGTCTCTCTCCTCTTTACTGGTGATGATATGTCGATGCTAGAGGGCAAATTGCAAAGAAGCTGCAGAGTCAAAAGCGGCTGGCGGGTATGCGGATGAATTGGGGTGGATGTGACAGGACAGGATAAGCGGGTGGGAATGAAGATGAGAATGGATCGAACAGCCCCGGTAGAGTAAATACAGTAGAGTAAACCCTAAATAAACGGACTGAAAGCCGGAAGGGGCACAAAGCAGTAATCACAGAAGGGGGACTGTGGTTTTTAGAAAGGAGAGAGAATGAGTTAACAGACAGCAGAAGCAGAAGCAGAATTAAAGACGGCGGCGGATGGACGCAATTGGGAGAGAGGGAAAAAAGGATGAGGCCGGGGACACCATCAATGAAAGTGTAGCGGCTGCTGATTGGATACAAGATAGAAAAGAGGCGTGCCTTGAACTCTTGGAGCCAGCCAGATGGGAACTGGTCTGGCACTGGAAGCCAAAGAAGAGAAAAAGAAAATGAGATGAGATGAGCCATCCCAGTCAGGTACCGCTTGTTTTGCAGAAAACCCCAGTGTTTATCTGGTAGCTTTCCGGTAAACCTTACCTACTAGAGTTGGTTAGCAGGGTCCTCTGCTACCGCTTTAGCCCCGGACACTTTCATTTGCATTAGGATCCATGGATCTCGTTTATTACCCGGGTCATGTACAGATTGGGTGAGTGGAAGATGGTTTCACAATCTGTCTGCCCATTATCACGAGCCGCTGAATCAATAGAGATACTTTGTAGGAGAGCTAGAATTCCTCGTATAACATGATGCCTCAGAAAATCTCTCCTCGCTCAAAGTTGGATAGCAATTGCTGTCGAAGCCAATCGTACGGTACTCGAAGTGAGGGTCAGGGAACTCTAGACCCTGGCAGCCATCCAATACTTACTGCAACATCCTGGAGGTTATCAAAGCGGACTCCAGGGGACAGATCCTCTCTGCATGCACTCCATTTCATCACCATCAGTGCACTTTCAAGGAGATTGGAGAGCATCGAGAGCACACCAGGTCGCTGACAAAGGCCAACAGGCCTGGCTGGCTAGTCCTCACCAGAGTGAAAGTCCTGGCGTCACCTTACAAAGATACACAAATCACTGCGTGCATCCATCCAAGTATACAGTGTGTAAATTCCTCAGCGCAGCCTTGAGCTCGGAGCCTCCCCCACTTCAGTATCGCTTGAGAGAGAGATCCAGCTTCTACTGGACATGACCCATGTCGTAAGTGGTCGATCCATTGGTTGCCCAGCAAAGCTCCCACTGGTTTCTGGCTCGTGACGGGAACCAAAGCCATCCAATGCACTTAAATGCATGGTGATGATCATCGCATTCTGCTGTGACAGTGCTGCATGGCGGGCGATAGGAAGAAACTTACCAGCGCCTGCAAAGAGCCGGCTCCTCCACTGAACAATATGCTAAAACCCGTCCTCAAACGAGCGAACCTTTTCCAGGAACCAATTCAAAGCCAGACCAGGACCACGGTGAGGTGGAGTAATGGTGCCATCTGCTTGGCTTGTGGGTATCCATGGGAGATGGGCATGGCATGGCATGGTTTCTAAGTTGGAGCGAACGGGCAGGCATTGACAAGCCCGTCTCATCAGCTAATGAAGCGACGTCTTGACTCTCGCAAAAGGAAGAGCAAGCACCCGCTACCTACCTAGCTACTATCTGAATTAATAAAGATACCTGCTCTTTCTCCAGTCGTTCGTTACATCGCCATGCTCTCTACTCCATGGCCGGTTGCAGAACAACTTGATTAGCTTTGGAAGCCAGTGGAGCTTTGTCGTTCGTCCCAATCGATTCAGACAAGACCTGGCCTCCTGGGGTATAGTGTCTTGCCCGGCGACGGGATGATCATGAAAGCCAAAGTGCAGACGGACGATCAAATAAATCAGGAAGGGCATCAGTGGGAGGCTATGAATAGCGGTACAAGCTAGGTACGACACTGATGACGATGTAAATGTTTTTACGGTTCGAAAAGTCAATCGGACACGGCCGAGAAATTGCTTTTTTGAGGGTTCGTTTCCAGAAGACATCAATAGTAAGTTATCAGTCATATATCGCAATTGAAGTGTTGAAAGAACGGCATAATACGCTAACATGGCTGTTTCTAGCATGAGAAGTCAACTTCAGCAGCCATACATACTCCGTACTGTACGGAGAATCAACCGATCTACGGGCAACGAAACATACAAATAGGGGCCATCCTTATGGATTGTAGTTGTTACAGCTCGTCGATGCACGCCATCACGGGCTAATAAGGCTGGCGGCTGGCCGGTAGGCTTGAGAGAGATGACTAACTGCATGATACTGATGAAGCTCTGTTCTGCAGTTGAAACACCCTTCATACAGAACTCGGACCCAGTCTCAATGTTTGTCGTTTGAGCTTGATAAAGCCGTAGAGCCGTAGAGTTGCAGTCTTGATCATTTCGGCTCGGATCCGAGTTTCATTCAACCTGCAGCGTCCATCACAGACAGGCCAGGGAACTTGATCCGAAACGTCAGGCCAGGTCAGGTCAGGTTCTCAAATCCTTTGGAGGTGTGCTATAAGTGCCCTGAGCTTAATACGACGTTAAAACGGCGAATATTCGTCTTGTGGTCGTGTTCAGGAGTTACTTGAGTATCTTGTGTGATCTGATGTTGCGATTGGCCAACTGTTGCTGTTGCTGTTGCTGTTGCTGTTACAGCTTACAGGTTGACGCAAGAGTTAAAGTGCTGGGGCTCCATGTCACTCATAATTACAGTGCAAGTTTCAGGCTTGGCTATCACTTCTCACTTGTGCACTGTCATGGCATCTATCAAACGATACTTCACATGCCGTCATCGTCAATAACACCAACCTACTATCTTTCCGCTCCTCCAGCACAAGACAATATCGGCTCATTGCATCGAGGCGCGTCTCCCGCCTCCCGCAGTCAATCGGCATTATCTTGGTATTATCGTCCACGTCCACCTCCAATAGTGCCGTGTCCTACCGTATCCATCTTCTCCGCATTGTTACTCCTTTTGTGTCCTCAACTCCGGCTACTCAACGTTTCAGCCGTTTGAAGCATCTTCACTGAGCATTGTCACTATCGCTCCACATAGGCCACTGAATGTCAAATGATACTGCTAGTCTGCCAAGCTCCTTGTCTCCTGACCAGGGTCTTTCTAGTTGATGGATCGTTGCAGACGCTACTAAAGGGGGATCGCCCGAGAAGCGCCAGGGTCCTTCAATCACTAACGTTAGCACCAGCGCTTGTCGGCACAGAAGCCATCTAGAAGAGGAACCTCCATAATTCTCTTCTGTGATGCCCGTGCTGTCATCCTTGTTTCATTGCTTTTTTTTCCTTCTTCTTTCTTTTCTCTTTTGGCTTCCCACGTCGGACCGCTTTCGATCACGAACTGCAGTCTTGATCAAGACTCTCCGGTCTGAGCTACGTACTGGTATTCGATCTGTGTAGGCTCATTTAGTTAGTATGAACCCTGGCCTTTAGCATCCTGCTATTATGAACCTATCGCCTATGTAATGCTCCATCCATATTCGTACTGTAAACAGTATCACTCGGGAACAGCTTGTGCGGCTGGCAGCAGGAACATGCTACACTAGCACCAGTACTACGCACTTTATTTGCGACACAGCTTGCATCTTGTGTCCTTGTGTCTCGTCGGAGTTAACGAATCTTTATCCTCTCAACGGTCAACGCGGATCGGGTCTATTCAGCACTCAAAATCATAGGTCTCTTGTGTCATCAGATCTACAGCTAGTGAGAGGAAGTGGCAGCTCCTGGGTGTCGCTGCGACATTCCGTCGATCATCAAGGAGCCGCGTGAGGCAGGGGAGTTATCAAACGACCAAAGACACTCAGACCATTTGTTGTTCGTGTCTTTCTTGACTGACTCTGACACTGACAGTTAGTTTAGCTATCATGATCGACAAAGTCCGAGCAAACAATCTGGGAATAGTTACAAAGTCCGTTTCTGGTGTCTCCTGCCCGGTTAAGCATTCCCGTATTACACTCTACCCCAAGCCCCCTGTGAAGAGGCTTGTAAGTAATATCGTCGTGACTGACTCAAGCGCAGCAGACTTGGTGAGAGAACTGCTAGCCTTTATGGAGTAGAGGTGGCCGTGATCCAATCAACGCCATAGATCTTCCCAGTGAAATGGACGCTGAGAGCTGAGGATCCCCAAGAGCCTCGGCCACACCCTCGACGGTAATTGGCCCATTTCAGTAATTGGCAGTTCTGTTTAGTGGACGTCGTGCCTCAAGGCGATTCCGTGTTGGCCCACACGTTTCTTTGGTGGTTGGCTGGCGATGTCTCCATGTTGGTGATCAGACCTCTCCAGGTCCCTGGGATTTCTGATCACCTGCGCTCCAGAATCAACATGTTTGTCAATACTTGGTAGAAAGCGTTATCCGGATTCCACCGGCTAAAGCTTAATGTCTGCCCACTTGCTTTTTGGAATTGTTTCAAGATTGTTCGTTCCATGTTTGGGGAGTGATCGGTCCATTAAATCTATTCGCTAAGATCCAAGTCTCAGATCTTCCACCTCACATTGAATGATTGGTTATCCTTGCTCTGAGCTTCCGAGTTCCAGGAACTTGGTGCTCAACACACGAACGATATGATGATCATCATCTACGATACACGGGCGCTCGACTGCGTCCGTTCTGATCGATGTTGTCATAACTTTCCCACGGCCATGCGGATATCGCTGGCTGGAAATACTGTGTATCGAACTCAAGACCACCCATCCTTGCTAGCTGAAGAAGCTCTCGGACCCCAAATTTCGCGTGGGCTCTTGATGAAATAAAGCAATTTAAACAGCACCGAGACCACTCAGACTTTCAAGCTCCAGCACGATATTCAATTAGCGAAGTGGAGTTATCAAGTTTCTAGACGGAACCATTTTCTCAAACAGGGTGGCCACATGGCAGGCTTGTTCCGCTTTTGATCTATTACTGATGCTCACAACATGCGAATCATCTCCAATACAACCTCTGAATGGCATCATCACGGGCTGGTAACCAACCGAGGCTGGGAACAAGATTACAGATGCTTCTCTTTTCCATTCGATGTAACATATGATCTTTGGTTGTTAACTCTAGTATCTTGGACTGATTTCCGGTATTGCACACCCAGCACATTCACACAAAGACGATGGCTACCTTCTCAACGCAGACTCTCTCACAGCAAGAGTTTCGAAGCTCTGTAACAACTACTTGCTCATTATTCCTCAATCCCCACTTACTGCCGGTTGATTGTTGAGAGATTTGCATCAGACCTTGCTCTGGAAACTTTGGTAGGTGAAACCAGCATGACCATGACAAGTCCCCGGAACAGATAATGCACTAAAGGATACATTGCGAAAGAGCTATTGTCAAGTGACAAACTCGGCCGCAACCTGATCAACTCGGATTAGACAACTCAAGTGGCGGTTGAAACCGGACAGACTCTTGGTCGAATATGAAACGGAGATTCAACCATCTGGTGTGCGGATGGGACGATCTGGATCAGCCCCCGACGATTTTTCATGCAGGCGATAAATGATAGTCTTAGTATGCAATCGCAACAGGAACGCGGCTCTCTCTCTCCATGAGATTGAAGCCTGTACCAACAAGAACGGCTGAGGCGGTTGAGTTGTACATGATATGACAAGTAGAAGTTACTAGAGTCAGACAAAGACGAGGCGACGATCACCCGAGCAAGCCACAACACTACTTCCGAGGCAATCTCGAGCCAAAGCTCTGGATCTGTACTTCCACGATGCGTTGATATTAGACTTGGGTCGGCTTTTGGGTCATTGGATGATCAGTTATCTCTTGGCATGCGAGTCAACATGATTCTATCCAAGGTTGAGGTAAGTTCGGCGATACAACTCTCAACCAAATACCTGATAGAGGGCAGCGCCGAGTCAATGTAACTCTGTCAGACATTGAACTTGGCTTGAATATCTGTACAGCCGTCGGGAATGGCAATCTTGGAGATCGAAAGTCTGTTTCCAGGCCAAAGCTTCTCAGCCTAACCAGAGACACTGATTGAGAATGGAGGCGTATAAACCAAACCCCGTAACAGGAAATCAATTATCAGCGGGCTCCCACTATCACTTATAAGCTTCCAAAACCCTCTGCTAGTTGTTGTTAAAGTTTGGTCTTGTCAAAAACACCTCCCAATTGCTTTGTTCCCTTGCCTCGACTTGACGTCTAGTGGCTGAAACTTTGTATAAGAATTTGTCGGCAGATTTGAGCCTTTGTATAATGCGCAGCGAATATTCGTTCATTACTCCACTCGGTGTAGATAATGCTATGATCACTATTGACATTTGTATAAATAATAGACGCTTTTGATGAAGAAGAGAGGAGATCAAATTAGAGAGTAGGTATTCTATCCATCTGGCGTATGAGAAGTCTAAAGCCTATATGATTGGCTGATGATTCGAAAACTTCCATAACACTGGAAGCAATTGCCTGGCCATTAGATCAAGACTCATTCATATCTAGGTGGTGACTGAAATCTGTTTCTAAGACAAGCATGAATTATTCACTCTTCAGAAATTCGAAGCTGAAATCACTCCCCCTATGGTTGTCCGACGTTGCGGTGGCGAAGCTGGTCTGAAACATCGGGTGGTTGGATCAATAGATGCATCCGATAGTAGGAGGCCCCAAAGTCTAGATCTCTGCCGCCATAAAAGAAGTTCCCCTCGGCCCGGGAGTGCTCTGAAGAGGCCTCGTGTCTATGAAGATGGATGGCAAAGGGCAAACAAGTGGCAGGGAAATCGTTGATAGGTGCCGTATATAGACGAACAGCTATACCCGTCTTGGCACCATATCACTGCTGTAGCTTGGCGGCGCCACTAATTGACAACACTTGCAGATCGCCAGCTCAACACCAGAGCCCAAGCTTCAACTTTCTCACCGACAGAGCCCAGAACAACGGGGACGGCAAAAAGGTCCTCTTCTTGGGTAGACAAAACGGGCAACGGTTGGAATTGGACTATTCAGACTTTAAAATAACAAAATGTCTATCCCTATGCATCGACTGGGCGGTCGCGGTACGTCATCACAAACAACATAGAAGTTGTTGTTTTGCGCCGGAATCGGCAACGCGAGAATTCGAAGTGCGGCGCTTTGATATGAGACGGCAAACACTGACAGTTCGATCTGGTTAGCCTTTGCCCACGACGATGACGATATCGAACAAGAGTACGATCGATTGAGAGACCTGGCGCGAGCCGAGGCAGAGAAACGCAACGATTGCTTCGCGCGTGTACGTTGAAAAACAACTCATGTCGGCCGGAGGACAATACAAGGTGGCTAACTTTGCTTGCAGTCGCGTCAGGCATATGAAGATGGCGATGGTGCTGGAGCGAAGGAGCTTTCCAATCAGGGCAAGGCACATGCTGCTCGTATGGATGATTACAACCAGCAAGCGGCCGATTTCATCTTTCGTGAGAACAACGCCTCTGGCCGTGTAGAGGCGGACTCGATCGATCTCCACGGTCTCTACGTCGAGGAGGCTGAGCGAATTCTTGAGGAGCGCATTCGTGCAGACCAGCGCAATGGACAGACACATCTCTATGCCATTGTCGGCAAGGGACACCACTCAGCTGGTGGTGTCCAAAAGCTCAAACCCAAGGTCGAGGAACTGTGCCAAGAACTTGGTCTCCGGTACGAGACCGATGAGGACAACACTGGACGGATTATCATCAACCTCCAGGGCGGTGATCCTGTCCCTCCCTCGCACTCTGGTGGTCACGGTGGGCACCATGGTGGGCAGCAGCATCACCAGCCTCAGCATCATCAGCAGGGACAGCAGGGACAGCAGAACGACGACGACGGACAAGTGTTACCTTGGATTCTGAAGAAGTTGGAGAAGGCCTGCTGTGTGGTCATGTAAACCTTGGATATACTCTTTTGAGTTGCCATTTGTGGAATGCTTCTTTGGACTGCTACTTTAACGCATTTATACCCTGATCTTGTGGGGTTGGAAAGACGGTGGCTTTCTGAAATCCTTTTTTTGTGTTTGCTCTATCTTGTCAAGCATTCTAGAAAGGCAGGGTGGTTTAGATGAAAGACATGCGGAACGTCCGCGTTGAGAATTGAATTGATGATTATATGTATAAACTCTTTATTTGCTCGCTAGACATAGGAAAGCTGTATTGTATGTAGATCAAGACTCCTCTATACCCAAATGCATCTGTGAAATCGAACGCTCTAACGTTTTGTTACAATATTTTCAAAAGTCTTCTCCGCCACTCTTCTAAGACATCCCTGGCTTATGCTTCAGTCGAGTCCTTGATGTTAATCATCTCCTGGCTCTCTGTGGTTCTGGGAGCGTTACAGAGAGTGAATCCAACGGCCTCGCAGATGATCGCGACCATCATCTCCATGATTATACCAGCACCGAGATACATCCAAACGTCCTGCTTGTGGCCGCCCAGGATGAGAGCGCAGGTGTAGGCAAGTCGAACAATGACAAAGGGCAGAGAAGCACCAACGGCGATAAGGAGTCGATGCTCGCCATCAGCGATGTAGGACTGGCTACGGAGAGCAAGGAATAACTGGCCCAAAACCAAGACAAGTACAATAATCATGAGGATGACACCAATCTTGCACTCGGAGTTGTACTTGACACTGGGAGAGGAGCCGCTGAGTTCGTAGTCCGAGTTGGCACCGCCAACTGAGATAAGGATAATGGCAGCAAGCATCAGAAGTTGGATCGCACGCTGATAGATTGGTAGAACGCCGGGGCCATTCTGTCTCTTGATAGAATCGAAGCAACGACTAAGCAAGCCGAGAAGGATAAGAATCAAGGGGCCGAGACCGAGACCGTTCAGGGTAAGCCAGCCAACGTAAAGGCTTGTGTTGCTTGGGTCATTGATAGTTGCAAGGAGCATGGAAGAGCCAATTAAACGGGCAAGTGATAGGATGCAGATATAGAGCCAGCCAGCAGTTCGTCCAAAGCCATGAGTCTTGCAGAGAAAGAGGGCTCCGATAAGGATGAAGCTATAAATGACAATCTCAGCGATGGCGATGTCATCGTGAGTGTCCATAGGTCGAGCCATTGCAGTCAAATTCGGTGTGGTAAGTATATGAAGAGAAAGCCAGTTGAGTTTCAAGATGGTCCTTGAAGAATAGTTGACTTGTGAATGAATTGATGTAAGGGGAAGAGTATGAAGTGAGGAAGTGATGATTGTATTCTTGTTCTGATCTATTGAATATTCCTCTCAACTCGAGAGATACAGGCATACTTATACATGTCACTATCGACTCACATTCCTAGATTGAATATTGGAGATGCTGTATAGTCGGCACAACGGCAACATCATAGCCTCTGTTTCTCCCCACTGAATATCGACAGCTCGAGACAGTTACCCAAACGAGACAACGTCCCTTACCAGATATGCATGAAAAACAGAGACTTAACCATAAACCTGGCTGCTGTGTGGCATCAAATTCCCGAGATACAGGGTCGCATGCAAAATGAGAATGCGATATTCCTCAAAGGCTGCGCATGCCCAGTTTGGTTTAGCTCGAGATCTGCTCAAATGGGATTGCAGGGTTCTGGTCTGTGGCTGTAACGAACCTTACCTTGTAGGGCTGTCTATTCGAGTGCCGTGATCCGTGTGAACGACCAAAGCGAGAGCGAATATGTACATATGTTAGTCAGTAACGCTTCTCCTGCATGTAAGATCGTGGCTTGTACCTGCAAGGAAAAGTTCTTTGTTGAATGGATTTTTGAATTACCCTTTCTGGAGTTCTTGAAACTGCAAGTATCGACATCTGCCTAAGGTAGGGTACCTTAGTCACTTCGGCTTTGCCGCCTCGAACTATTCCCCTGCTGAAGAGAGCAACATGGAACAGAAGCCCTTTGAAGTAGTGGTGCTTAGCTGAATAACGAATTACATTACACGAGCAAGACGAGGCCGTGATTTGACTCACTCGAGCATTGTCCTGTTGATCTATCAAGGGTCTTATAGGCACACTAAGCTAAAGTAACCCCACACAAAGTGAACCCTTCCAAATGACGTCGAGCCTTTCTAAAATTCTCCAAATCGACAACTTCCTCCATTAATCGAGACCTCCATACCAACTTCGACGGCACCGAAACAGGCCTCATACCCACATACTACTATTTCCAAGTGTAGTTGTCGATCTAGGGAATTTGAATCACTTCCTCTCACCAGACGATGCCTGTGCGTCCCCCACTTTGTGACAGCTTACACGACCCCTCAGCTAAATCATTGCCCAGCTCATCATTGTCTCTGGACTACCTACCTCAGGCAAGTCGACGCGATCACAACAACTTTACGATTACCTCTCCAAGCGTATCGCCGATTCTAAATACCGCCTGCACCTCATCTCTGACGAATCCCTCTCTATCTCCCGTTCCGTTTACGATCTTTCGAGTCTCCCAGCACATACCAGGTCTGCGAACGCCCCAGAGAAGGATGCTCGCGCTACAATATATGGCGCCGTAAAGCGCGTACTTAGCGACAAGGATATTGTGATACTTGATGGTTTAAATTACATCAAAGGTTGGCGATACCAACTACACTGCGAATCTAAGGCTGTGCGCACACCGAGCTGTATACTGCAGATTGGATGTTCGGTGGATAAGGCGCGGGAGGTTAACGAGGCCAGATTAAAGAAGAGAGTGTCCGAGGCATCCAAGAATGCGGATAAAGAAGACGCAACACCTTCAGCTGCACCTTCAAGCGATACGATCGTGGACTCTGCAGAGCCATACGAGCCCGGCAACTGGGACAACTTGGTCTTTCGATACGAAGAACCCAATCCCATGACCAGGTGGGACAGTCCTCTCTTCACGCTTATCTGGGAGGACGATGAGTCCCAAACAAACAAGGTCTTTTCCGACCTCTGGGACGCAATCGCCGGTGAAGCCCGCAAGGTTGTGCGCCCGAATCAAGCAACAATCCAACGCGGCCGCGAGGAAAGTGGTGACTACTTGTATCTCCTGGATCGCGAGACGTCGGATGTTGTGAAGCGCATAGTCGAAGCACAGCGAGAGGGTGACGATGTTGACGAGGTACGGATACCGTCGGGCTCTGCAGAACTGACGATACATTTACCTGCGGGCAAGAAGGTTGGCCTCCCACAATTACAAAGACTAAGGAGGGCGTTCATGGGGTTGAATAGAGGTGGTATCGGATTGGAGGCTGTGGGCGATATGAAGTCTTCCCGGCTGAGAGACACCTTTGTGACGTATCTCAATGATGCGTTCGAGAAGGATGAGTAGTAGTTATCTCTATGAATATTTTGCCATCCTCGCAAACGCTCTCAGTGCGGCTCAATGTGATGGCTTTATGATGTTTGATGTGACTTAGAGTCTTGGTACTTGCTTCCATGATCACACAATGATCTTTCTTACATGCCCAGCGAGTTCAGAATTGTTCATCGAGATATTTTGCCAGGTGGGATGTACATGTGATGAGAAAATGAAACCAGCATAGTACATTCATACAGGTGCCCAGGGCGTTAATCATGAGTTGAACATACCAACAGAGCTTATGATTGGTTGTAAGCTCTGGGGCTCCAGGGTAGCCTTTAGATCAAAAGCCATATTTCCTTACATATTATGGGTAACATAGGAGAGGAGAAAAGTTAGGACATGTATTTAACGCAACTAAAAAACTCGAATAAGTTTAGCATGGACTTAACAAGCTTGGTTTTCACTTTGTAGATTTTGAGACTAATTATTTCTGGCACCCTTATGGAATATCTGAGATTTTCTTGCTCCTTGAGGGTAACATCAGACAGTGTAGGTAGTTTCGGCGATAGACAAACATGAGAAGCTTGAAGCTCGGACGAAGAATAACTGCAGCTAGTACCTCACGGTCGAGACTGAGAGGAAGTGTTTTGAGTAGGCCCAGATGCCCCGAGTCATAGCATGGCCCCGGCTGACGCCATTCCTCACCTTGCCGACAAGTTCAATGACATGGATCGGCCCATCATGTTTGTCAGCAGTATACAGTGGATTGTTGGATGATTCGAGATTCAAGAGGCGAAGAGGCGAGGATTTATAAGTTACTTTAATATATTATAATGGGCAAAGTAGGATCAGTGTTGGAAAATGGCGAGTGAGTCAAGACTTGATCCATAAGTATTGTTAGCATTTCCATCTGAGACACTGAATGTCGAGGTAGGCAACTGGGGCCGCGCAAGAAATGGAAGCATTTGATCCACCATGACCGCCATATGCAGATAGTTTGGTTTGGACAGTACAGAGTAGACCAAGCTACCAATGAAAGAGCTAAGTTCTGTCCACGGTTCCTGCGTGGCACTCAGCAAGGTGGCGGGATCATGAGCGAATAAGTGTAAGGAAAGATAATTTGCGCAAGTATATTTAAAATCATTATAGAGAAAAACTAAATGTTCATTTGCAACCAAAAACACACCTTGTTACAGCACAATGGAAGCTTCTGCTGGCTTCCACCTGTTTTGCCTTTGCAGTCGTCACTCTCTGTTTGCCTGTTGCTACCGCCTCGCGCCCGCCTCTGCTTCATCATGCTAGTGCCAGCCTAGAGCCCCACCATCAAGCACGGCTGAGCTAAGCTACTTTCTCCCCTGCAACATCATTGTTCCGCCCCGATTCAGGGCATCCGGTGATATCATTGGCCCACAGCTGTGGCGGTCGGCCAGTGAATCGCTGTCAAACAGTTCCGATGAGAGGGAAGGTGCCCTGTGGCCTTTGGGAACAGCTTAACCTTACCTCCGACCTCACCTCTGCTTTAACTCTTGCATCTCTCAACCTTCCTCACAAACTTTGTCTCTACATCTCCCCACGAATTCTCCTTTTCCGCAATTTCTATTTAAACACACGTCACACACGCAAGAGCCATCACTTGGCTTTTTTTCTTCTTCATCTTGCAACACTCACAGCTCCCCCTCCTTTCGTCATCACCGAGCCAGCATCAGCTTCGCCTGAAGCATCCAGATAACCATCATGGCTCCCCAGCCTGACGAGCACCACCCCCACAAGAAGGTCAACTTGACGTATGTGAAAAACCACATCCGGATCTATTACGATCACTGTTATTTTGACAAGCGGAATTACTGACAAGATACAGCGACCCTTCCGGCGCCGAGGTCAAGAACGTCCGTGACATCCCGTTTGATGAGATTCCCCAACATGTCGCTAACCACTGTATAGGAGGATGACGTTGCGACCGCGATTCTCAAGAAGAAGAAGAAGCCTAACCAGCTGATGTAGGTACTTTGCGCTGTACCGTCCGCATACAATTACTGACATCACCAAGGGTCACCGATGCCGTCAACGATGACAACAGCATTATCGCCCTCTCCGAGGCCACTATGGACCAGCTCCAGCTTTTCCGAGGTGACACCGTTCTGGTTCGAGGCAAGAAGAGAAAGGACACCGTCCTCATCGTCCTTGCCGACGAGGAACTCGATGATGGTAGCGCTCGCATTAACCGAGTCGTTCGCCACAACTTGAGAGTCAAGCACGGTGATATGATCACCATCCACCCTTGCCCGGATATCAAATACGTCAGTAACTACCGAATGTAAAAAAAACAAACCAGCCTCTAACATTTCTGCAGGCCAAGCGAATTGCTGTTCTCCCCATCGCTGATACCGTCGAGGGTATCACCGGTTCCCTGTTCGACGTTTTCCTCGCTCCCTATTTCCGAGAAGCTTACCGACCTGTTCGCCAAGGAGACTTGTTTATCGTCCGCGGTGGTATGAGACAAGTAGAATTCAAGGTTGTCGAGGTCGATCCTCCCGAGTATGGTATCGTCGCACAAGATACTGTTATTCACTGCGAGGGTGAGCCTATCCAGCGAGACGAGGAAGAGAACAACCTCAACGAGGTTGGTTATGATGACATTGGTGGATGCCGAAAGCAAATGGCCCAGATCCGAGAGATGGTTGAGCTTCCTCTCCGACATCCTCAGCTTTTCAAGTCTATTGGTATCAAGCCTCCCCGAGGTGTTCTGCTCTACGGTCCCCCCGGTACCGGTAAGACTCTAATGGCTCGAGCTGTTGCCAACGAGACTGGTGCTTTCTTCTTCCTCATCAATGGTCCTGAGATCATGTCCAAGATGGCTGGTGAATCTGAGTCAAACCTCCGAAAGGCTTTCGAGGAGGCTGAGAAGAACTCCCCTGCCATCATCTTCATCGATGAAATCGACTCTATCGCCCCCAAGCGTGAGAAGACCAACGGTGAGGTCGAGCGACGAGTTGTCTCTCAGCTCCTTACCCTCATGGACGGTATGAAGGCCCGCTCCAATGTCGTCGTGATGGCTGCCACCAACCGTCCCAACTCTATCGATCCCGCCCTTCGACGATTCGGCCGTTTCGATCGTGAGGTCGACATTGGTATTCCTGACCCTACCGGCCGTCTTGAGATTCTTCAGATTCACACCAAGAACATGAAGCTCGGCGATGATGTCGACCTGGAGCAGATTGCCTCCGAGACACACGGTTACGTCGGTTCCGATGTTGCTGCCCTCTGCTCCGAGGCCGCTATGCAGCAGATCCGTGAGAAAATGGATCTCATCGATCTCGACGAGGACACAATCGATGCCGAGGTTCTTGACTCTCTCGGTGTCACCATGGAGAACTTCCGTTTCGCCCTTGGTGTGTCCAACCCCTCCGCGCTCCGCGAGGTCGCCGTTGTCGAGGTTCCCAACGTTCGCTGGGAGGACATTGGTGGTCTCGAGGAGGTCAAGCAGGATCTCAAGGAGAACGTTCAGTACCCTGTCGATCACCCCGAGAAGTACCTCAAGTTCGGTATGTCTCCTTCTCGAGGTGTGCTGTTCTTTGGTCCTCCTGGTACTGGTAAAACTATGTTGGCCAAGGCCGTTGCCAACGAGTGTGCCGCCAACTTCATCTCCGTCAAGGGACCTGAGCTTCTCAGCATGTGGTTTGGCGAGTCTGAGAGCAACATCCGAGACATCTTCGACAAGGCTCGTGCCGCCGCTCCTTGTGTTGTCTTCCTTGACGAACTTGACTCTATTGCCAAGGCTCGTGGCGGATCCATGGGTGATGCTGGCGGTGCCTCTGACCGTGTCGTCAACCAGCTCCTGACTGAGATGGATGGTATGACTTCAAAGAAGAACGTTTTCGTTATTGGCGCCACCAACCGACCTGAGCAGCTTGACCCTGCTTTGTGCCGACCCGGTCGTCTCGATTCGCTCATCTACGTACCTCTGCCCGATGAGCCCGGTCGTCTCAGCATTATCAAGGCCCAGCTCCGCAAGACCCCCATCGCCTCCGACATCGACTTCGGCTACATCGCCTCCAAGACCCACGGTTTCTCTGGTGCTGATATCGGTTTCATCACACAGCGTGCTGTCAAGATCGCTATCAAGGAGTCTATCGCTGCCGATATTGAGCGCCAGAAGGCTCGCGAGGCTGCTGGTGACGAGATGGACACAGACGAGGATGCTGAGGACCCCGTGCCTGAGTTGACCAAGGCCCACTTTGAGGAGGCCATGCAGATGGCTCGCCGATCAGTATCTGACGTCGAGATCCGCCGGTACGAGGCTTTCGCCCAACAAATGAAGAACGCTGGTCCTGGTGCCTTCTTCAAGTTCCCCGAGGCCGGCGCCGAGGCTGCTGGTGCTGACGGCGGTAACTCATTTGGCGATGCTGGCAACGATGATGATCTCTACGACTAAGGCGGCAACGACTGTATGGACACGAGTCCTTTGTATTCTAATAATTTCACTCGCACATCTCTACATTGGCTCGTAGGGTGCTAGTGAGCAATCTACTCACGCATTCTATGCGGCTGATATTCGAATGGGAGTTGGTAGAATGGTAGAGGAAAGAAGAACGGCAACCTTAACCTGGCATTTCTGATGAGCCAGAAGGACATGAAAGTAGTCACGGTGTGACTCGAGATGGATTTGCGTTTGATAGATGATGAAATTGATTCCCTTAGCTTCATAACAAGTCTCAAAGTGATTGTTTCCTGTGTGCTAAATTGATTATACTGTGTCAGCAGACGTCATAAATCTTTGTTGAGATAGCCGCTTCCTGCTTGGCCCCTGTACTGTTTATTGCCTTTGATACAAGGCTCGTAAACGGTCGCCCTAATACAATGAAGCCGAGAGCTCCATAAGTCTGCAGTTGGAAATGAACATTTTTCGCCTTCACGTAGAGATATTCATAAAAGTGCATCAGCCAGCCATGTGGCGTCAAAAAAGGCAGACATTAATTCTTCGCCGTGGCCAAGTCGTCAGAGAGTGTCATAAAGGTAATGTCTATTCATTTGTGTCATACGTAGCTATCGTCTCGTGTCCATTTGTTCGGGATCCCGTCTCCCTTCTAACACCCACGCGAGTATGTTTGTTGTGTATTACATATAATATAAGTTAGTTTGCTATTCAAGAAAGGTATTTGTTAAGCTATTCTTTTGGGCGTATCCTGACTTGTCTGGCTTTGCGTATGTAGGACATGCTGGTGTGTGGCGGTAAGCACTCGAGTTATCGAATCCTTGCTGGGCTTCTCGCATTGTTTGGACCTTGTCTTCGATTTTGTCGCAATTCAGAATGCTGGGCATATTTTCTGATGCGACGAGAGGTATTCTATCACCTCTAGATTTGGGGATTCTTCTTCAAAGGTTTCAAGGTATAGCCGCATCTTAAGCGGTTCCTTCTTCCTCGATGTCGCAAACAGCTTCTAGGCTCTCCCTGGTGACGCGAAGAGCCTCCTCGATCACCGACTCCGGCACAGCAAGACTAGGCTTAGCGTCAGCCGCACCATTAGTCTTGGTGGCATCGCCGTTTGTTGCAGGCTTAGCGCTCGTTCCGTTTGAACTCGATGATATAGGGTTGAGGGCAGAATCGTGGCGGACATCTTCGAGCACGCGACTCAGTAGGGCGGGAAAGGTTGTCACTTCGCCGGAGCGCAGCAGAGCGAGTGCATGCGATTGGATAGCCGTGGGCCAGTTCGTAGAATGAGAGTTCAGCGCGTGGAGAAGAGCATCTTGTATTCTTGGATAGTGTGTTAGTAGGTTGTCATGATAGAAACTGGCGAGGGAGGGAGGGGGGCGCACTTTGAGACGTGACCATCGCGCAGAAGGACTGTGTTGATTTGTGACCGTAAATCTGGATCCAGAGTCGCCTGTGTGTGGTTTGCGGCGCTGGAGGGCACCTTGACGGGGGTTGAGGGTGCGTTGTTAGACATGATGGCAAATGGCAATGCAGGTGGAGGATGATCAAGTTTGGTCCCGCTGAGGAAGAGCGTAGAGGGGAGAAGACGGAAAGTGTTGATCTGAGGGGGCTCTCGGCCAGTCGAAGTAGTTTTTCCTTCGATACTGAGCCAGATATCGTGTCTAGCGTGTACAAGACACAGCGAGAGCTTTCGGTCGGTCGCTCCGAAGCTCGAATGTCGCCCGTTGGGTCAAGAGTAGCGTTTCGTCTATCACCTTGATAACAATTGAACTAGAACAAACTGATTAGCAGCATTCTCCCACTTAATCTAAGAGCCAAAATAGAGCTCTTACCCGCCCACAATGTATCGCTAGAGGTCAACTCAATGATACAGAAGATAGAGGTTGATCGTCAGAATGTAGTAGCAAGGCTGAGGCTGGGGATAAAAGCTTCAGGGCACACAAGGCTGACGTGCATCTGTGTCTGATTGGACGCAAGACCCCACTCTGGCTGTGGCGGTGCTCCACAAAGAAACTGATTGTCCTCCTATCGACCAATCCCAATATTGGAAGAATAAACAACACAATATCATATAAGTACCTTAGGTAAACAAGCACTTACACGCTCTGGACGACAATGAGATAAACATTCAACAAGTCGTCTCATTCAGTTGAATTGAAGCTTCAGTAGAGCACAATGGCACTGTTCCTCCAAATCCATTGTTATTTCTCGCTGTACGTTTCAGAGAGTCTTGCGTTTTCTATCCCTGGTCAAGATCTCTTCGCTTGCTGAGTGGCTTGTTTACGATTTTGACCCCTACCTAGGTAGTTCATTGATTTACACCAAGCACTAGATATCGCGAAAGAATTTTTGTCAAACTCATCAAACTCATCTTGTGGGCTATGTCCTGTCTAAAAGAGATTGAGATCTTATGGCACTCCCTGGTTCACGAGATTTAGTGATATCTCACTGTGGACTTGAAATTTCCATCAACTCAACACATTCAGTCATATCTGAATGCTGTTGTCAATGACTATTGGAAGTACTGTTCCTGCCGAAGATAAGACAACGGGCTCAAAACATAGGTTCTGTCTGTCTGTCTCTGTCACGTTTGTTCGCCATCTCGAAACAGCATTACAGCAAGGGATGATTAAGCGAAACTTAAGTCTTATGACAGCTTCATGCAACAAGCACCGTTATTGAACCATAAATATTTATTAAGGTTGAAAAAAGAGCATGAAGAAGGTCTGTCTGTATTAAACATCCAAGGCTAGGTGAATTGTGACTCTACGGGGCAATTGTATTATTTAGATGTGAGTTGGTACTTAATTAGTTTCTGGAGGCTGGTAGGGGGAGACAATAAAACTTGAGACCTTTATCCTAAGTGATGAAAAGGCCTAGGCAATTTAGTCTAAGTTTAGGGGAGTCTTTACTGAGTTTATTTTGGCATCCTCTTCTAAAGTCTCATATTTTCTTGCTCCCTGAGGGGGGCCTGGTATACGGCAGTTTTGCAAGTGATAAAGAGGATAATTCTCCGACTTACATCACTCTGCATGTCAGAGATTCTGTAAGTTAATTAAGTCAGACAAAATTACTCGTTATCTCAAAAAGAAAATCCCGGTTGCCACCGCCAACTATTGATTATTCCAAGGAGTTCGATGGGCCTAAATCAGGTGATTGGCTTTCTTATACCAGGCCAATGTCAGCTTCGAGGACAATATACCATCTCTAGTAATAGATAGAAAAGGCTGCGATGAATGAACATGGCCTTGTTCTGGGATTTAGTTGATGTTGTTTGGGGGAGCATATCACGAGATATGGCAACACTGTATCTCTTGGGTATAACGTGAAAAGAGACGGCCGACAGTCGTACATCGTTCCTCAATGCATAGAATGGCTAGTAGGATGTGTCCAAGACGTTCTCACTACGACCCCCGACGCCATTTTCTTCCACGTCAATAATGGTTGTAGAGTCAGACTCGAGACGCAAAACTCGTATGATCACGACAAGATCCCCGCCATTGGGCTTGCTTGCAATTCTAAGATGCCCTAGGATGCCTCACGGCCAAGCTAATGGTTTGGCCGCTCGCTTCGATAAATTGGTCACGACATCGGGGCAAACAAAAGTTATTCGCCATGGCTAATATGGAATGCCGACGGCAGCGGACATATTGACCATCCTTAAGAATGTCATCAACATGGATGTGAGACGGTCTACTTACCCTGCATCTCAAAAGTCGTTTCACTTGTGTAAGCCGTTGGAAGACAGACAACAAACAGATGCTGGTCTGACGGGGGGGAAGAGTTCCCCGTTCCGTGTACTAGGCATAACTTTGCGCCTTAAGAGGATGCAACCATCCTCATCCTTAACCAACAAGGACGATGCGGGTGTCATCCGGGACGTACCATGGCCCATTGTTAGCACGATGTGGCTATCGGGCTGACATTTGTGCCCATGACGATAAACAGACATACATAGCTATGCCATGGTCGATGTCGATGGTGTTGAGCCCTGTTGTCGCTAGTGATTTGCCTTGGGTTATGCAATGCGTTCCGACGGGTACTTTACCCCAGGCATCCACTTCACAGACTGGCGGTACCCGAATCATCCATCCATGTCAACTATCTCACCGGAAATCCCACTTTCGACTGGACTTGGACTGACTTACGGCCCGACCCGTTGGTATACCCGGTAATGACAGTTTCCCAGTTGGAGCCTGTAGGCATTGCACTCACTCTTCACACCGACACATCACCGTCTCGTCTTGCTTGTTAGCTTGCCACGCCACAATCAAAGGAATCGAGCTTCCTGTAGCTGTCTAGTATAATCTTCCGGAAGCTTCGCTCCCCCGCGCTGCACGGCTCCGTCCCAAGCCATCACATGAGCCCTCTGCTCCGAGCTGCAGTTCCACGTTTCTCCCAGTCAGTAAGCTTTCTGCATGCCTATCTCGCGTACGAAGAGATCCTGCAGGGTAAAGAGATTGCACGGAGACAAGACAGTACCAGCAGNTTGTGGGGGGGGGGGGGGGGGGGGGTAGGCAGTTGCTTGTTTGTTCGGTAGCTCGCCAACCCCGGTAGGCACCCCAAACATTGCGGTCATAGTTATATAGGCGGTGAACAGCACCCAAGAAGCAACAAAAAGGCCCTCATGGCGAACTCTATCGCATCGACCCATCACGGTTGCAGCTGAGAGCAGGGAGAGCTCTTGGGCTCTTGGACTCTCGTCATTCCACGTCAGACAGGACCCAACTTACAGCTGTTCAAGGGTTTATTCCTTCCCTCAGCGATTTTGAGATAAGAACTTTATGTGAAACCTGCTGGCTATCTGGAGTTTCCAAGGACTTGCATATAATCTGGGAAGTCATGAGTATCTTGCCCTGATCCACAGCTTGGGGAATAATGCCAAAGGAGTAATGGTGATGTTTAACATACGCTTGATGTGAATCATGGACTCGTGAAAGCAGCAGGCGAGCAGGATCGCAAACGTTGTCCATCTCATCATATTTCATGACCATTTGGCTGAGTGAAACGAAGTTCTGTTGTTTTCAGTGCATGAAACAAATGCTTCTGATAGGCCAGACTCTCACATCTGAAACGAAGGCACTTACTTGTATCACAAGCAAAGTAAACCAACCGTCCTGCATATTCAGAGTTGAGATTCCGAGCTGCATATTACGGTCTCTGTCCAAGTGGTTGCAGGACGTCGGCTAGAGGTCTCCTTGCTTCCCAAGGCGAGGAAAGAGAGGAACAGCCCACTTGACAAGCGCAAGTAGTATGCCGGTTTTCATTTCTTTTTAATAGTGTTACCGTTTCTTATCTCCCAAAAATCTCAGTCACTCGGACACCGTTCACAACTTGTCCTGGACCACTTCTGTGAGGTATAACCGGCTTCATTCAGCCGATGAAAACCCCGACAAGTCCCGCAATACCATCAGTATTACTTCCTGTTGCAGGGATTTGAGTATGATTTCGGCTCGCGGTGAAGCTGGTTGGACCCATTGGAGCGGAAACCTGCAAGCTTGTTTGTATCACAATGCAACCGTTATCGAAACTCGGGATGAACCCCATTTGCTGGAATAAACTTCCCGTTGGTCGACAGACTTGTCGGTGAGCCATGTCTTGAAGTAGCTATCTACTTGAGGTGATAGTATGAGGCATGCATGCACAAGGATGCATGTCGTCGACCCGAGGTGCCTAAACTCGCTGACAGGGTGGTGATTAGCTGGGCTAAGTCTTCCTCGCGATTGAGGCTGAAGTATCGGATTGGAGATCTTGTCCTTCGATGTGGGGGATGATCATCGAGGCTTGAGGCGAAGAATGAGCCGGAGCCAAAGAGTAGTGGGCCATCTCCAGGATCTCCTCGTGGTTGACCGGTCAAGTGAAGTACCGCCCAAAGCCAACGTCCCACACCGCGCATCTACCCATCATATTGCTTTGCAGCCACGCACATGTTTCCCCAGAAAACTAGAACAGTCAGCTGAAGCGTATTCAGCTGCATATTATACGTGCAGTGACGTTAGGGAGCCACGAGGGCTTAGTCAGAAGCATTGCAAGCCATGAGGGACACCACTTGATCGAACAGCGAGTGACACTGACTGCATGCTATTCATGCATTTTCTCGACATGAGATAACCATAGAGAGCGGGGGGTTTTATCCTGGTAGATTAAAGAAGAATGAATGACTCGCCAAAAGCACTCAAGACGCAACATCGAATGGCGGCCAGTTTCAGTCGTATGTATCGTCCCGTATGCGTAGCTCCTTGTGGGCCTATGAAACACAAACTGATGGCGAGCCGCATGTGCGGATGTATTGCTTGGCGAGGCCGAGACCCAATAGAACGGAGTTTGCATGAAGGATGTCTCTGGAACTGATCTCATTGAACAGAGTATTGAGGCCTGTATTCATGTGAAGTTTACGAGTGCCAGAACAGGAAAGACAAGTCCGATACCACGGGCTGTGAAGGCGAATCCACATAATGATCAAAGGACTACCGACTAGACCATAACCTGTCCAAGGGTGTTGAGCAGCACTGTGCATCTAAACGAGTCCCGAGATGGGCTTGCCAGGACTCAATCGAAAACGTAACGCCTGCCGAATACTGCCTGGCGCTTCGTAATGACAGCTCATATCTCCTGCCGAGGTGAAAATGCATACAGTTGCTGGCGGTTTTGAGTTTTGAAAAAGCAATAAGGCCGTATAAGCTAGGAGAGAGTGTCTATGGATAAGACATTGGCAGGGGTCTTCGAGGGCAGGGTTATCTGTGCGTAGGCTTGTGGTTAACCTAACCTGACATGATGACTGCGAGGTGAGTAAGATAGGTCAGCGACCAATACGATGAGTGAATCTGCGGTCTTGAAGCAATAAGCAAAGAAATGCATATCACGCGGGAACAATATAGAGGAAACAAGATAGACGAGAGAAGATAAGAGCCTTCGAAGCTACTCATGCCGGACAGTGGAGTTTGTGTAGGACTCAAGGCCAGAGCTGAACGAATGAAGCATCACCACTTGGATGATAGGTATGTTTTGACGAGTGTAAACGGCTCTTCTTACCTAGGTCGTTTGCTCGCGAGATACAACACACTAGACGAGTGTGCAGCCAGTGATAAGGCGCAGAAGATCATGGATCAGGCATGTTGAGCCAGCAGCGGAAGTTGTGAGAGGTGAGTTGTCAGACAAGCAATTCCCCATGAAGCCGGCAACCTAGGTGTGAAGTTGTGGAGGGAAGCTGAGGGAGGTACCGAGATAGGTATCCCATTCAATCTGCTGGGCTGTACCATGGAAAGGGAAGGCAAGGCATTGATTGAATATCAGGTAGGTATTCGGCAGGCAATCCCCACCGGCCCCGTCCTTCCATGTTTGCTGGCTCTTTCCTTGCCGATGCTATCAGGTTTTGAAAATGTTGACAAGGAAGGTACAGTGCAGCGCAGTACAATAAAGGAAGGAAGGAAGGCACAGCAGAAATAGAAACAGCAACAGTTGGCCTCAAAGACTCTGGAAGTTGCAGCCGGCGGCTGGCAACATCTCATAATGTAGGTAAAGGGAAGTTAGGTAAGCGAAGGGGACGCTCATATCGAATCGTATCGAGTCTCGATATCTTTCTGGTGGGAGGTGGCGAGTTAAGAAGGCGCCGTTAGAAAGGACATCCTTGAAATCAATATATGCATCTGAGTCAATTAGGCACTCGCTGACTATGCTCGCCTTGTTTTGAGTTGTGCAGACTGATGCAGGCTGCCTGAATGAACAAGATACCCCGGTATTTTACTGCGTGAAATATCTATTCATTCCTGGGTAGTATGCGTACAACCTACTATAGGTAAGTATTGGATGTAAGAGCTCTATGCTAGCAACCTTCAAGTTTCACTTCGGGGCATACATACATACGCATACTCACCTACCTACCTATGCATACATAATACATACATTATGTATAGCATCCCGTGGCTCATATCTCACATTACTCGGTAGCACCTCGTATTACCTTGATCACATCACATCACATCAGCAAGTCTGACTTGACCTGAATGGCCTGAATGGCCTCACTTCTCGCTTCCCCAGATAGCTCATGGGGCAACACGTACCTGGGTGCGGATGCCAAGCAATATACTCTCGGGGTGAATCTGTTACAAGATGGAAATCAAGAGGGCATGGATTTGCCAGATCTCGACCCGGCCCAAGCCCCTTCGACTGGATGCAGTCGTCTGCAGACATGACACCACCCACTGCCCACTACAGCCACAACGACAACAACATACCTACCACCAACACCACTTTCATTAAGCATTAAGCTACAGGACCCGAAGAAAAGGGTGAGGCTTGAATTGGTCGGAGTGGGACGAATGTGCATGTTTGACTCTTTTCGAATGTTGATTCTCTCATTCAGCAGCGGTATTGGAGTGTTTGTCTCTTTGGAGGTGTCCTCACTTACACCGAGAAGAGCGGTATCAATTGTGGAGGTGGGGTCATTATCACACTTACTCAGACATTTTCATGATCTTTCGCTCTGGCGAACACAGAATTGGATGCCAATGCATACCGTTTTCCATGTTTAGAACACCAAGCGTTACTGATCAGATGGCAATGGAGGGTTGTGTCAATTTGGCTTGGCTTCGATTTATTCCAAGCTGGGCTCAAGTGCCAGCTGCCATGCCATTACCATGGCTCACTAAAACCAACACTAGGATCGTGACGGAGCGGCTCTTTGAGCCTTGGTGCTTGGCTACCAGTCGTAATCAGCAAGGACGGAGGGGCGACCATCCGCTTGTCCTCTTAGGTCATGCAGTCTCCAACCAGTCATTCCCATTTCATGCTATGGCTCGCGGGACCGTGACCTGGGATACCGCAACAGCAAGTACAACAGGTGATGCGGACTTATTTAGCATTCCACAACTTACATTCCGCTATTATCCTCTCGCCTGGCTTGCCTTTGTTTTCTCCTTTGCTTTCTTTTTACCCGTCACCTCATTTCTGCACCTTTACGAGTTGCTGCCCATAAGTTACCTGAGTTGAATTGAGCTTCCGTACCGTAACCAGTAAAGGTCCCGCTTTGACGGCGGCGCCGGTGATGGTGGTGATCCATAAAATGAATGCTAAGGGGACTGGACCCTTGAGAGGATTGGCGGAATAGGTGCAGTACAGATTACAGATGGCTGTTGGACAAGAGGCACAGACAGGTGTCTTTTGTCTACTCTACTCTACTCTACTCTTCCACCTCATCAAGGACACTATCCTGTACAAGACAAAGGGTCTGGGATTTTAGTGACAAAGACTGGGATTGTACTGCAGCCCAGGTCTCACAAGCTGACTGTTCTCGTGGCTCCCATGCTCAGTCAAGATGAACTGACCTGTCGACGGCTTAGACACCCATGCTTGGCTGGCGGCCAGATGCCGGGGTTTTGCGTCAATCGGATAACTTGACGCGAAGCTATTCAAATAAATGTTGTACAGACCACAGGTGTGTCTTGATGACTGGCACGAGCTGTGCATCTTTGATTTGAACAACGGGCCCAATTACCTGCAGACACTTATGCAGCAGCGCAAGCGGTGAAAGAGAAAAGATGCTAATCATCTCATGATGAAGTAGAGGTAGCGTTGTAGCTATGGACGGTGAAAAGACAAAAAACACGACCGAAAATTTCTGCTTCTTCACCGAGAGTGTTCCAGCCAAAAGGCACTTGCAGATCTCATTTGGGACTGATGAAGATCAAATCACAGCTCCATTCTAGCGCGGACCGCGATCCAGTGCAGTCATATTGGATACCGAACATTAAACCCTCATGGTGGATAATAAAATAGGTTGATTAATGGAATCCTTTTCTTTGTACCTTAGCCAAGCATTCGCTAGTAAGGTATATAAATCTTGCTAATTAGCTCAGGCCTGTTCTTCGGTATTAACTAGTAGATGTTGGGGTTATCGCTCTTCAGTTGCCGAGGTAGACTAGTAGTTATAAACACATGAAGAGTTGATACAGATAATGCTATCCAAGTCTGGCAGAGACAATAGAAGCCATGTTTGCACAATACAAACTACTTACCATGGACTCAGTCGACTTGTAAGTTGTGACGCATTACGACAGCTACAGCTCACCGGCAGTTGTATGAAAGAGGGTCGAGCTAACAGGCCTCAGAACAACAATAGCAGCCTCTGTGGAGTCAGCACATATTCAAAGTGGAGGAGAGTCAAGCATCATGAGTCCTTCGCGGTGACACCTGGGCACGAATGGTGGGGAGAGAAAACAGAAAGACTTGAGACGCCATCGAGAAGGTATGGAGACACGGATGACCCTTGTAAGCAAAAGCAAAACCTTCAGTGAATATGTAGTGACAGTACATCCGCTATTGGATGTCAGCAAAAGAATAATTGATCTGTTAAATAATTGACCATTTTAGCCGCCCACTCATCTTTGTCAGTTTTCCAGAATCGGACGGTGCATCGCCAATCTTAGCTTGCACGCCAGGGACTACACTCTTCCTTGACCTAAATCTCACCTTATCACTCACCTTGCGAATCCGACATCTGACAGCAGCACGGAATTCGACAGTCCCACTGCAGCCTGCAGTCTGCAGCCAATGCTTTCCCACCAACGCAACAACGATCGATCTGGAGAGCAAAGAGGAGACTATCAGCTTAAAGTTGGTAATGTTGATACCAGCGTTTGGTGTAGTGCAGAGCCAACAATGGGGGCTTTTGCGCATATGCTCGTTCTGTGTAAGCTGGTACACTTACTGCGACTACTTATTACATCGCAAATACCTGAGAACCTGTTTCACCGTACATCGCTCGCTGCATGATATCGTATCGCATCGCTGCTCAGCGCCGCCCCGCGCCTTGACACTAACCAACGGATCCCTGATGTATTCTTGGACTTGGGTAAACGAAGAAGATATGTACTAGGCATAGTTCAATGGCAGATGGCACAGCCAAAGCTCATTCGTCAATTGCTGCTCAGTTTTCTCTTTCCTCTCCTCAGGGACCTGCGTCAACTCGCATACCTACATGCAGGAAACTACTGTAGCTGGCGCAATAAGGGAAAGATCAAAGACAATCATCTGCAGCCTAAAGTTTGTGACACGACACAACAACACAGTATGTACGACCTGCCCGCCGGTGAAGGAGGGCTGTCACTTTTCTTTTTATGGCGGGAGAGCAGCCCACCCCTCCTCTTTGACCCCGGCTTTTCAGCAATTCTTGTCTCGGGAATAAGAACGCCATCATGACTTCTAAAGCCAAGACTCAACAGTGATGATCTGCCCGGCCAGATCTCTCCGCTCCTCTCCCCCGTTGCTGGCCGAGAAACGTCCGCCTGACTCGGTCTCCCATATGACTTGACTCGGATGACGACGGCGGAGTAGAGGTGGTGCTGTGGGTGTGGAAAGGGGGTTAGGCAGGGCAGAGTAAACTACGTCAGGAGCTCAGATCTAGGTACATACTCACATCCATACCTAGACAAGGTGAAGGCTGGGATCTTGCGGTCGGGATCGAAGATGGTGGAGGACTACTGGGCACGGGATGAAGTAAAGACTTGGCCAGTCATTTTCCAGTATAGAAAACTGAGACACATAACATAAAAATTGTAATCAAATTGGAGTAGAAATTTCAATAAACTGAACTCAATAAAGGAATTGCCAGGGTTGTAGTCATGACGCCAAGGTAAGCCTCTTGATACCGTACCCGCAGCCTACAAGCCCTGCCAGGCACGATACGTGATCTTCATTCGACCTGCGTGGAAAGGTCTCCAACAGCTTCTTCTTTGGAACGGCAGCAATCGAAATCGCAGGTTGTGTTGGAGGTACAGTACGGGGTACATGTTCCTGTGCAACCATTACACTGAGCTAAGGCACGGAACATGGAAGTCATGGCCCTCACTTACATCATCACTATCGCCATCGTCTTAGCCACCGTGACCACTTACACGGCCTGACAGTTCACACCAATTGTTCCAGATGCGATCGCTGAGGAAACATGTATGAATTCATGAAGCAATCAGAAGCAGGCATCAGATCACTAGGAAGAGAGAGAAAATTCATGGTTATTGACACAAAGACGGAGACATACACACCGCTCAATCAAAACGATTAGACGACTAGCCATGCAAGTCCTCTGAATTCCTGGTTTGCTTTCACAAATCAACATAGCCCGTCCCATGCGGATTCGTTTCCTTGGTTCGTCATTGGGCTGCATAACCATTTCGTTGTGCGCCAAAAGGTAACAATTGAGTCCATGATACAACAGCGTACAGTAAAGCGGATGACTACTGTATGTAGTCTACCGAAGCGCACAAACCAACACCATCAGCCGCTGGGCGGCGTTCCGTCCGGTCAGTGCAACGGATTATCGAAACTTTACAAGGGGAAAGGGAGGGTTGAGACGGGATGGATTGGTTGGACTGGATTGAATAGGACTGGCGTTGACTTTGTTTACACACAGTCTAAATTGGGACATCTTCAAGGCTGAGGTGGTGCGCTATCACGATACCCCTTAAACCAATAGGGGAAGTCAAATTGAAATAGAGTGTTTTGGCTGAACATCATGACTATTTTTGTATGTATAACTTATCTGATCACTTTGCTTGCTTGGCCTCTCGGTTCGTTGTTCGCAGAACAGCCGTACTACTAACAGAATACCCGGCGACGGGTCTTGATGATGATGGATTCCAATTTCCCTGTCATTGCTTGACTTCTATTCTTATTGATTAACCTTGACCTGCCATCTGGGGGAACCTGGCCGTTGGTCAAACAATCCCCGATCTCACCTGAAGCGGAACCATACTAGACAAGGTGTAGGAGAAGTGAATGTTGTATTGGACCCGTTTCCCTAAAAAAGAACAGAGAATCATATCCATCCCTTGCAGTGTCAATGGACGACAAGCTTTATTTGCTGTTAGTTGTGTGCTTTACACGCAATCATCACCAGGCACATGTCGTTTCATTCGAAGCCGAGCTTCATGATTGACCCACGCAAAACAACAAATTAGCCAGTCGGTGCATGTGTTTTGCAGTACACATGTAATGTATAATAATAGACAGTTATCGATTGTTAAACGCCCGAGTCGCGTCCTAATGATAACGCCGTCTCTATAATGTTGGGTTTGCCATTCGTTTCGATCCCTACTGCTCCCGCGGCACCAGCGTTATAAGCTATCACAGGTCAGGTCTGTCAATGCCCAAAGCGCCGAGTCTGCGGATCATCTATCTATCGTCTTTACCATTCTTTCATCGTGATTCACGCTCTTGGCATAGAACAATACACAGACCCTGTCAGGTCAAAGAGACAAGCATCGAACTCGAGTTTCCGTCACTCAGATAAACCCGGCAAAGACCCATTAAATTCCTGGTAGAACGGACCCAAAGACAAGAACGACGTGAGAATAAAAGCGTGGACCATGCCAAGAACCGCCGCCCTCCAGAAAGGACCCAAAGAGGACTCTTCCCAAGACTCTCCACCAAAAAGGACGCTCCACCCCACCCTAGCTGCTTCTGGGTACACTGTTGAAGGCGTGTGTGTGCGTGGGAGCGTGCCAAGAGTGTCCCAGGCCTGAGGCGTGTACCCACCTCTAGGAGAACGCCGGGAGGCTCAGAGGGCCTAGAATAGAGGCGTTGCTTGGTTGAGCAAAAGTTGATAGTGAAAAGGAAGCACGAGAACAGGAATAAGAGGAGCAAGATGGGCCAGGAGGCCTACTGAGCCGATGTTGTAGTCATCAAATATGATGTGAGCTGCTTCTTCTACAGCGAAACATTCCCAAGGTCTAGAATTAGTGAAAGCCAGCAGCAACAAGCGAGTTATCGATCGAGCCACAAACGATCTAGCAACGATCCAGCAACGCCCACCGGCGGCGCCCGCGCAATCCAATCTCGAAAACAATATTAAACTGGACATACAATACAGTCCATAACAGAAACTGTCACAGTAACGAGTATTTTTTAAAACGAATTGCTATCGTACGGTTAGTTGTTGGAGTAAATACAACTCCAAAGGGAACCTCCCAGTCTTGATACTATTGTCTATCCTATAAAACAAGAAATATACGGACTCCCGCTATTAGTTCCCAACTCTGATTACCTACCTAGAGTAGAGGGACCCTTGGACCCTTTGAATTACGACAGCGAATTCAAATTCAAATTCAAGCTGGTTCACTGTGCAGTGCTTGTGTTTGACCCAATAGGTGCGTACCCGTTATTCACTATTCTTCTTCCGTACCTTCAGCACCTCTCAATCTCAATCATTCATTCGACGGGCCAAGAAGAGAGCATCCCGACGGGAGGGCAATCTTCGGGGTGGCTTTCGCCACTTACCCAAGTCAGCTGCCCCACCAGAGGGCCCCAAACACTGGAGGAAAGGCCTGAATACGCACTGCTACTGGCACCTGGCCTTCGCTGCCTTCCACTGGCTGGTTTTCCATGTTGCTAAAAGCTGGGCTGGGCTGGTGCTGGGACCTGATAGAGGGGCAATTGACGACCGATGTCGTAGTTAGCTGGAGGGATGGAAGGGCTTAGGTGTGCTGAATAGGGCATCTATCATCCATCCCTACTGAACTGAGCTGATGTGATGGTGTCGCCCTGCGCTCACTACATCCACGCACTCACTCACCCATTCCATCATCTAATACTGTTACAAAGCATCCGTACGATTGCTTGCTTCAGATTTGAGGTGCTGTTAGTTTGTGTTGCAGTATTAGAGTGCACACCCTGCGGAAACCGGGGCACTCCAACACCCATTTCCATCCATCACCGGTTGCTTGTCCTGGACTGGCGCTGCGAGCGAATGGATGCTCTTCGGAGTTGCGCTTGCCCAAAATCTGCATAGGTGGGCACCTGCCCTGCTGCACCTGGCACCTGGCGTCCGGCATCCTGCCCCCGGCACCTTGCACCTTCCCCCCCCTGTACCCTGCACTTGCATTTGCGCTTGCACTTGCACCTGCTTGAGTCGTAGGTTCGGCTCAAAGCAAAGCAAAGCAAAGCAAGCAGGACAAGGACAAGACTTAGACCGCACTCGTCTTTCGAGTCTCGAGTCTCTCTTTTAACCCTTCAACATCTTCAACTCGTGCCTCTTCCGCAGTCTCCCCGCCACTCACTCGTTTATCGGCCCCTCTGTCCCGTCAATTGCCACGGGCAGGGCGATGCTTTGTCCGCGGTGAAGGCCTTTCCCTTCCTCTATCGACGTCGTCCTATTTCTCGGATTCAATAGTTCACATATGAGCTTGCCGCTCTTTGACACCGAACGACGCTCACAACTATTCTAGTCCGCCATCATGGCTGCCACCGACGACACCGCGATCATTCCCCTCCGCGGTGCAGGCCGTGATGATCTACCTCTGGCCGATTATATCTTGCGCAAAACGCAATACCTCTACGCCCTCATCCTACTTACAGCATTCATATCTTGCGCCGCTTGGTACAGCGTCGTGAACTCCAAGAAGCAAGAAGACCTGGTCCAGCCTACAGTCAAAGGACCTGGAGGCAAGCCATTACCCATAACCAAGAGGAAGCGAGCCCGAGGCGATGGTGACCGCAAGATCGGCCCGGGTTTTGGCCGTACCGCAAAAAATGTTTTTCGTTACCTCGCCTTTGTTGTCTTCATGACCTACGTGGGCAGCGCTGGATTCATGTTCTATCATGCTTTCTGGTACGAAGACCCTTACCAATGGTCCAACGAGGGGTTGCCATGGGCTGGTGAATGGAGTGTTGTATGTGAAAAACCTACCCCCCTCTGGATCTCTCGAGAGAGTTATCGTAACTGCCGCTGACACTTTTTCGCTTAGGTCCATGTTACCGGATCCCTTTTCTTCTATCTTTATATCCTCATCTCGCTTTTCGATTGGCGCAAGGGTCCTAATATTGTTCACTTCATTATCTGGATCTTGGGCTTCATTGGCGAGATCATCATGTTTTCTACAACTGCAGTTGCGGCTTTCGATTGCCACTTCTTCCGCTCTGTTAAAAACAGCGGCTCAGACAAGGAAGGAAACTGTGTAGATTACTGGACAAAGATCGACCTTGTCCTCTATTTCGTTCGAATACTCCATCTACTTGCCTTGATCGGAGTCTTTAGCTTGGCGTGGATTCGCAAAGCTCGCGACACTGACGAGAAGAAAGCCGAGGAAGCCAACCCAGCCGAGTCAACACCACTATTGAACGGAAACCGCCGGTCGTATGATACTAATGGCCAGGCGGTCAATGGCCAGATTCCTAATGGTCGTGATACCAATGGTCGCCGTGGTCGCGGTAGAACGATGTCAAACGCACACAAGACACCAAATTTCCCTAAAAAGGAAGAACCTGCTGCCTTTTATCGACCTGAGAAGCTACCACACAAGACGTGGTGGGAGTATCTTAAGGGGTACTCACTTTTCTTCCCTTACCTCTGGCCCAAGGACTCTGTCAGACTTCAGATAAATGTTCTCATCTGTTTCATCTTGGTGATGCTACAGCGTTTGGTCAACGTAGCTGTTCCGATGGCAGTCAAACAGGTGGTAAATGATCTCGAGGAGGTGATCAAAGATGTTCAAAATGGCGAACGCCTTTCCATGGACAACTTCCCATTAAAAGACTTTTTGATACTGGGAGTCTTGTGGATCCTTCAAGGTCAATCAGGACTTCTGGGATCGTTGAGATCAATTCTTTGGATTCCCGTCTCGCAATATTCATACCGGGGATTAACGACAGCGGCTTTCAACCACGTCCACTCTCTGAGTCTCGATTTCCACCTCTCCAAGCGCACTGGGGAGGTCCTATCAGCACTCAACAAAGGTTCTTCCATTAACCAATTTCTCGAGCAAGTAACCTTCCAGGTTTTCCCAATGCTTTTCGATCTTTTCCTCGCAATCTCCGTTTTCTACTATTATTATGGCCCACTGTATGCTGAGATCAACCTGGTTGATACTTGTTGGTATCTCTACATGACGATCAAGATGGCTTCCACTCGAGCGGATCAGCGTCGTGAAATGACCAACGCCGACCGCGAGGAGGAAGCAGTAAAGAACGACTCAATCTCTAGTTACGAAACAGTCAAATACTTCAACGCCGAGGATTTCGAGTCCAGACGGTACCAAGGCAAGGTTGCAGTGTTTCAAAATGCTGAGGCGAAAGTTCAGATGGGCATGATGATGATGAATATTTGCCAAACCGTTGTTTTCAACCTCGGTAGGATCATCGCTGCCTTGGTCTGTGGCTGGCAAGTCGCCATGGGTATGGATCGTCGCACCACTGGTGACTGGTTCATGGTAGTCTCATACTTGACACAACTACAGGGTCCTCTGAACTTTTTTGGTACTTTTTACCGTACCGTACAGCAGGCGATGATCTCAGGCGAGAGATTACTTGAGCTTTTCAAGATCCAGCCAACGGTAGTGGATACGCCCCATGCTGTCCCTCTGGGCAAGGACTTCCAAGGTCAAGTGCGTTGGAACAATGTTAGCTTCTCCTATGACCGACGAAAACCCGCGCTACGCAACATTTCTTTCGAATGTCTGCCTGGCACCACAACAGCGTTTGTGGGCGAGTCAGGTGGAGGCAAGTCTACCTTGTTTCGCCACATGTTCCGTTACTACGACTGCGATGAAGGATCGATCGAGTTGGACGGGAAGAATGTCAAGGATCTGACCATCAACTCAGTCAGAGAGAAGATTGGTGTCGTTCCCCAGGACACAACGCTTTTCAATGAGACCTTGATGTACAACCTTAAGTATGCAAGACCCTCCGCCACAGACGAAGAGGTTTATGAAGCATGCCGTGCCGCCAGCATTCATGACCGCATCCTATCATTTCCAGATCAATACAGCACGCAGGTCGGCGAGCGGGGTCTCCGTTTGAGCGGTGGCGAAAAGCAGCGAGTCGCCATCGCACGAACAATTCTCAAGGACCCTCGTATCATCATGCTGGACGAGGCCACATCAGCACTAGACTCCCATACTGAGCAGGAGATTCAAGATAATGTGTGGAACATTGGGCAGGGCCGAACTTTGCTCATCATTGCGTATGTAACCGCTCCATACCCTTCACAGCTTTCTTACTAACATCAATTCAGACATCGACTATCTACGATCACACACGCCGATCAAATCATTGTTCTTAACTCTGGAGCAATTGTTGAGAAGGGAACTCATGAAGAACTCCTGGCCGCGAAGGGGCGATATGCCTCCATGTGGGAGAAGCAAATCCGAGCCGAGCGAGCCCTCAACGTGGCTCGTGAAGCGCAACTGAAAGCTGCCAGGGCCCTCCGTAAGGCTAAAATGGGACCAAAAAGGAATTCAGACGGTGCTATTGACAGCTACAACGGTCTGGGATCCTCGGGAAGCATCTCCGGCTCAGGTTCACAAGGCCATGAGGATGATACACACACATCTTCTTCGTCATGCTCAGACGCAGAGTCGAGCCACAGCGAGGAGCACTCGATGGAGCGAAAGTAAGCTATTGCTTCACGTTTCAGCGCCCCAGTGATTCGCCAATATGCACAACCCTACTGTCAATCGCCGTGACATCTTCACCACCGGGGATTGACGAAGCTACCCTCTAACTTAATTCTCATCACAACTCTTCCACGCTATCATTTTATCTACTTGGCTTACGAAGCACCATCTCCGCCTACGACGTTTCACCCATAGGTTCGACATCAAGATTGCATCGGATCGGTGTTGAGGCGTTTTGCTTCTAGTTTTAATGACATCGGATCATCGGAGTCCGACTAATCGTCTCGAAACAGCCTGCATTAAGGCACTCGAGTGAATATTTTTAACCTTATCATCAGGGCAATAGGAAAGGGGGGTAATGCAGTCAAACGTTTGCGTTGCAACGTGCTATATATAGCACAGTAATTGTCATGGCAGGGTACATGTGCAGGCGTTTACGGATATCACGATTTGCTTTTGAAATGGACATGGCTTAGGCCGAATTTAAGGGGCATATGGATTGATCGGAATTTCTCTTATCTGCGACGACCGGCTCGACGCTCTCGACACAGCATGCGACATTGCACACATGACATCTTCAGAAGATGATGCAAATTAGTGGTTGAGGGATGCGAGGTCTTGATACAGGAGACTTCTAGGTCTTTTAGACAAACAGACCGCTCATGCGGGGGGAAACGGTTGTGAATCGACTGGCCCTTTCAAGGACGGGGCGGCGGGTGAATGGTTGCTACTTGGGGCGAGGAGAAAATGATGACCTCTTGCTATCTTACATTCGATGGTCTAAAATCTCTGAAAGAGGAGGCAGGGACACTGTTCGACAGAAGACAACAAGCTGAGTCGTGTCTATTTCGGGGCCCAACAAAGTATGTGATGCAAGGTATTTTACCTGAGTCAAGCATATTGAAGTATGGACTAGCATAGCATAGCATACATAGCAGGCGAGTAATCGAATGAAGTCTTTGTGTTCTAACTCTTGGTTAGTGATTCGCTTTGGTATTTCCACGTGTCATTGTATGCCGGAATATATGTGACAAGACAGTTACCACGAGATGTTTCAACTCGTTTCGAGCGTGCAAACGTTTGAGGAAATGTGTTGTTGTCGTGTTTTACGGACCGTACTCCGTTCCGTTACATTAAGGCTGTGCTCGGTAGAATTGACCCCACTTGATCCGGACTGCCGGGATCCACGGCGAGGGGAGGGGGTGGGGGGGGGGGGGCCAGCAAGCGCCTCACCGTAGTAGCATCGACCCCTGAAAGGGAATATATTTTGACGCCATTAGGAAATGGTATGGGGCATCCGAGACTCGGTTACTCTAAGTCGTTGCTTGTCTTCTGTATGTCTGCGGCGTATGGCTATCTCCCGGCGGCTAACCTCCGCGAATCTCATTGCTATGTCGCACACTCTTCATCCTGTGATGATGTGCTGCGCCGCCCGATTACTTGATTCTGAGTGTACGGCGTGCTTATAATGTCTAGTCTAGCTATGTATGCATTCACATATAAAGTTGTATCAATGTCGCAGTGCATATGTACAAGCCCTGTCCCGAGTGGATGTGTACACTTTAAACTGCCATTCTTCCCGCCGGACAAGGCAAGGGGCCATGCCCATGCATACATGCATGCATTGTGCAGATATTCTCCCTCAGACTCCATCTTGAGTCTCGCTACTACGCTAAGAAATTCAAGTGGACTGACTGCGACATAGTAGAGTTACCCACGACTTAGACAGGCGAATGATAGGTACACGTTTTATTTCTGACTTATCTCCCATGCATGACCTTTCTCACCGTACGGAGGAGATATTGGAGCTCGCTCGTATCGGCTTACGCGTGCGCCTCCAGCGTGATGCGGTGTTTTTAAGGGTCTGGGAGAGTATCCATAAGAGGCAAAATTGGGGGTTAGTCTATATCCCCACCTCATAGAGTGCATAGCATAATAAGTGAGATCTGTTGTATGTCCGTCCACCAACACGAGAGGCGAGTTAGTAATCGGGCCTCCGGATCATGTTCAGAAAAGGCGCCAAGTTGACGCGTGTTGAGTCGAAAAACGTAAGCTAACTATCTGTCTATTCACTACCGATGAACACGAAAATAGCTGAAGGGGGCTAGGAGTGTGAATAGCACGCGGGTCCGGGAGTAGAGGTAGCGAGCGTCAAAGTGGTAGTATTATTAAGTGTGTTCGTATAGATAGTTAGTGACAAGCGTGATTGTACAAGAAGATATAGGCGCTTGAATACATGGCCCGAGGGAGATGGTGTACTGCCGAGGTGCGTGCATGCGGTAGGGTGACTTGAGGCCACCGAGAGTGTTGCACATATAAGTGAGGTGAGGAACCCTCCTTTTCCGAAATGGCTCGACGAGTTCGTCGAAAGACACATCGACTGCCTCATTTGAACGAAGCCCTCTTGGCTCCTAATGTTGACACGACAAGCCAACATGTGCATGTATACGGAGGAAGCCGCGGAAAGTCCTCGCCCAAAGGAACTGTGGCTGAATAGGATCTCTAGCCACAGATACAGGGGATACTTTCGCTGTGATGAGAGGCGCTGATCATCATCTCGCTATAGAGGAATAAGCAAAGGCTATACAAGATAATTACCTCTATAGTCCCTATAATTATAGTGGAGATATAGAGGGATCTCCCTATAAGCTATAATTACCGTACAAACTCACGAAATTGAGTAGCGCCTGTGGGTCCGAGCTACTACATGGGCCCCCAGTTTTTAACTGTATAAGGTTACTACTAATTTATAAACCTAACTTCTATTATTATTTCCCTTATTCTAATTTTCTTTATAACTTATAATTATCTTAACTTCTTACAGTTACTATAACTTTAAATTTAAGAAATGCATTTATTAATTGAAAAGTTAAAATGTCTCTGCAGCAATACGCGAGGTATAGCTAATAGGGTCTCATATAATGAGAGAACACAATATAATGCTTATTTTCAGCATATCACAATACAAGGCGTCATACACTACGCCAAAAAACACAATAACCTTAAAATCAAGTCTTAAGGTCATACGGCGCTGCTGCCTTGAACCTTATGATCCAACTGAACAAGTAGCCTCAATCCACGAGCATAAAAAAGATGTTTCCCCCGGCCTTGGCAGGCTAAATGCCTTCTCTATCATCACCCGGTCAAGGCGATCATCACCAAGGCTCCAACCTAAACAGACCATCTTGAAATAGGCCAAGAACCCCAAAATCTATCACAAGATGCGCCGCTGCGCAATCAACATCAACAACAGCCAACCCAGCCACAACCATCCGGTTAAGGCAGTCAATGCCTACATATCCGGTGACCTAATGAAAATCTATAGCCTTAAGCTCAATATCATATCAGTCCTCCAATCCTTCCTAAGGCATCATAAAATCACAAGAGAATACCTGCTGCATGTCAACAAACTATCAACAATACAGCGAGTCAATCTTGCAATCTTCAGCTGCTAAGTACAGCTGCTTGGTATCAACGAAGACAAAGCTGAAGATGAAGCTGAAGATAAGGCCCTTATCGACTACATCGTAGATCAGATGGAGGCGTTAGAAGACTTGGCGAATCGCCTAGAACAGGGTCAACGCCTGTCAAGGCAACAGCAGGCCTTCGTTAACGGCATCACATCGGGCGGCGGCAACGGTCCATACTGGCTGTGGTTCATGGAGTTAAGATGCGCGGTTGCAGTGGTTGATTCAGTGGTGTAAATGTTATATCGCGGGAATCGAGGGCTATTGCGGCGTGAAGGAGGGGAAGTGAAAGGGGAAAGAGAGGGAAAAAGGTAAATTGGGAAATGAAGGTTTTGGCGTTAAGGGAAAAACTATAAATGTTAGCAGACTGAAGCTGGCTTGGCGGGTTAGTAATAGATTGGATCAGGTTGCAAGGCAATGCAGTGCAGTATGGGGAACACAAATTGAGGGTAAACACAGCTAATTAACACTTAGGATGCATTTATTAATATTATTTATATATATATATAAAATTTTAGAATCTTTAGATAATATTAATATAACTTTATAAATATAACTAATAATTTTAATAATAATAAATGCTTTAAAGTTAAATAGACTTACTGCTTTATTTATTATCTTCCCTCTTTATCTAGTTAACTAGAAGGGATTTCCCTTATAAAAAATAATATCTACTATAGCTAGGTTAGAATAAGAAGTTGTTAGTTAGTTGATGATATCCTAATTAAGGGAAATTGGTATTTTTGTAAGCCTAAATGAAGGGGGAAAAGGTAGAATAAATTCAACTAATGCCTCAGTTAGTATTATAAGTGGTAAGAAGGGGAGGCTTTTTTCTAGTTTAAGGATATATTTGAAGGTTAGGATTAACTGTAATTATTATTATCTATAGCTACAACTTCCAGGTTATAGATTTTAACTGTAATTAAGTTCCTAATCGTTTCTATTGCAGTTAAGCAACTTCTAAGACATTTAATAAGTTCTTCCTTCTTCCTCTTGGCTAATATCTTGTTTAAAGTTACCATTTTCTGTAATTAAGGGACTTTTAGATATCTAAGGGCATAAAGGAGGGTATCTTTATTAAATTCCTTATTAGGACTAAAAGTTAGCTCTTCCTTATTATAGAGATAGTTAATAAGCTCTTTAGACTTAATAGTTATATCCCCTGCAATCTCTTAGCCTAAAAAGTTAATATTTTTAATTCCTTTTATAGAAATAATATTATCTTAACTTCTATTAAGCCTTATAGTTATTCCTATATAAAAGAATAACCTTATAATTATCTTCTATTAATCTTTTATTCTATCTTAAGCTTTCTAGATAATCTATATTATTATAATTCTTTAGTTGCTTATACTCTAGTTAGTCTTTCCTTTCTATTTTTCTTTAAGCTTATAGATATCTATTTTCTTATAATAAAACTGTTTAAATAACTTATTTATTATTATATCTAGTAGCTATAATAAGCTTATATAGCCTACAGGGATTAAAGCTAAAGTTATAAGCTATCTTTTAACTTCTTCCTTAACCCGCTCTATTAGGTAGAAGGTTACAGCATCTATTACTAATAAGAAGTCTTTAGTTGCTAATTTAACAGTTAAGATAGCTTCTTTTAACTATAATTCTATTAGGTCTTTATTATTATATGCATTTTTATTATATATTACCTTAATCTCTAGAGTATAGAGATAACTCTTATCTTTAAAAATCCTGCCTTTATTGCTAGCAGAACCTTTAAATATAACTGTAAGATTAAGTCTATAAATGCTATCCCTAAAGATATACAAAATCGCAATTACCTGCCGCTTTTCCTACCTGCTGCATATAGTCTTTATAGAGATGGTTTTTTCCCTAAGTATAGCCTAAGTGCTACTAGTATTATTTATAAATGCTATAGGTATCTTATTAACATTTAAAGTATACTATTAAGAAAAGCATCTTTTAAGCATATTAAGGATATATTTAATTTCTATTTTAGGTAATAGTTACTATTTTATTAGTAATAATTATTAATTGTATTATACCTATTTAATAAACTTACAAAAAGACCTATATATCTTGCAATAAGCTTTAAGTTATTAAGTAGCTTGTTTTATAACTCTTCTTTTAACTATATTATATTGCTTTCTAAAGCCTACCTACTATCTATTAGAAAAGGTAAATAAATTAGCTTATTCCTCTAATAATACTAATAATCTAAATATATCTCTTGCCTGTTTTTAAAACTAAGCTGTAGTAATAGCGCGTTGTTAAGAATAAAGCTAGATAAAGTCTTAAAATAACTTCTTCTTAAGGTCTAGCTAACAGGGCAAATAGCTTCATTTTTCCTTTATAATTAACTAAAGGTCTTCTCTCTACTATCTGCTAATTGTTAGTTATTTAACTTAGAAGTAAGCTATAGCTTTATACTAAAAAGGTCTTCTATATCTATTTATTAAGTTAAAATTTATTAGATTATAAACCTAGTAGTAATACAGGAATATTACTACTTTAAGCCTTTTAGCCTTTAAATAAGTCTCTTCCTTATATGTAACTGGCTTTCTTAATTTAAAGATACAATCCTAGATCTACTTTAGCTTCAGCCTACATTTCTTAGGTTAAAGCAGTTAGCTAGCCCTAGGGCTACATTGCTAGATAGAGCTTATCTCGCTAGTTATTTTCATATATCATACATCTCTAGATAACTTCATTTACAACTTTAAGAGTAGTATGCAATTAAATTAAATCCATTTATTAGTATTTTCAGCCTGCCCAGTTAATATGTACAGGGAAGAGCCTCATCTAATTACCTTCCTAATTAGGCTAGGTTGACGCTAACGGGTTCCACAGGCGCTACTCAATTTCGTGAGTTTGTACGGTACTCTATGTATCTCCTTGTACCTTAGAAAAAGAGTAACTGTGGCGTAAGTTCCTTTGGGCAAGAACTTTTCGCGGCTGCCTCCGTACGCATGTGAAGAATCCCTTGGGATCCGAGAGTGCACCTTTAAGGTATCTTCACAGGGTTTAGCCAATCATCTGCCTAATATCAAGAGTACTTTCTATTACATAGAGATTACACCTAGATATAGGTACTTCTAATATTGCAGCTTGCAAATTAGAACCTCTTACCTTACTGTTCTGCCTCCTTAAAGCTGGTATTTGTGGCATAACGATCAGCAGCCAATTAATACTGGGTTAAGCCCCACAAAAATACTTAAAAGGTGCACTCTCGGATTCTTAGGGATGTATGGCTGTCTGTTGTCCAACTCGGCAACCTACCACCGCAACACAACACAACACAGCAGATAATTAGTCCGTTTAGTTCGGACTCCCTCGGAACGCCGGCATGTTTGATACAAAAGCGACAGTGAGGTCCAACCACTCCCAGTTGAACTCCATTACCATCCATTTCCTTTCCCATCCCATCCCGCTGCCTCCGTGGTCTCAAAAGAAAAGTGAGAAATACAGCTATGCGCCCGATTCGTGGCATCCCTCGCTCGATGTGGTCATTAAAGATGATGTTGATCCATTAATTCGTCTCACCAACTCTCTCTTCTTTTTTCCGATGCTTTCCTAGAAACAAAGTAGGTCGAAGTCCTTTCCTCTAGCAGTTCCCTTCCATTAGTTTCAGATGCCAGCCTGAGGTGCGAATTCACCTAGTTCTTTGCATCTTCAGGGATCTTGCTTATGGCATGACCATTGGCATGTCCGTTGGCGATGCCGTTTGCCTTGCCGTTGGTCTTGAGGGTAGAGGCAGGCATCTCTTCCTCTTCCTCGACATCATCATCTTCATCCTCAGATCGATCATCCTGGAGATCATTCTGGCTGAGGAATCGCCAAGCAATTCGAGCAATGCAGAAGAGCCAGAACAAGTTCAAGGCCTGGAGGGACGAGAGGAGTGCGAACGTGATGACCTGTGCAATACGGCACTTGTATTGCTGAGTCTCCCAGTTGAGCTCAAAGGGGCCAACTGTCTCAAATTCGTTGAGCAGAGACCAAATAATCTTCAAGTTGAGGAAGTGACGCAGATAGATCCAAGCAACCATGAAGACTCCGAAATAAGGTCCGACAAGGGGAGAATCAATGTAGTTGAGCGTCTTGGACGTAGCGAGAAAGAAGTCACTGATATCGTGGGTGACGTAGACTGCCAGACCAATGTAGGTGAAGTGGAATCGGTAACTTAGGACAATGAGTCCGAGGGTGACAACATGGTGACCAACAAGCTCCTTGAAGTCCTTGCGAGGCTTCTCCATGCCCAGGAGAAGCACAATGGCCTGCTGAGCCCAGTACGCGGCCTCGAACAGATAGTAGAACTTGACTGGTGCAAGATGAGTTCGGTGAGGGAAGCCCTCGTACATGCCATGGGTATTGAAGTACCACACAGGAGTGTGGCTCATGACCCAGAGACCAGCGGGACCAAGGACGCCAAAGTAGAGAGCAGTGTAGACCTGCTCCATAAAACGGGCCTTCTTACCACGGGTGAGGTTGTAGTAACGGGCCAGTGGTGACAGGAGCTCCTGCATGATGAATTCACGAGTGAAGGAGAGGACAATTGTGTAGAAACCAACAAAGGCGATGTCCCAGCGTCCCTTTCCGTACTGCGCAGGCTCGTTGGGGTCATCTTGAGGAAGCTTGTACGACAAGAAGATGAAGTGATGGATGGGGTTGGACTCGGTAGGGTTGATGGCATACCCAACAAGGAAGAAGACCAGGAGGATGGCGGGGAGGACGAAAGTATGCTTGATCATGGTCTGCTTGGCTCGACCGATGAGGCCACGAGCACGGCGTCGTTTGGAGAGGCGCTTGCGGCCGTCAGACTGTTCCATCGACGTGTTAGTACACAGCACAGCAGCATGCACAGGTGGTTCTTGTCGAACCGGAAGATTGACGTACGTGACCATTGGAGTGGTTATCTGAGGCCTCGAGGCTGGCACGACTAGAAGCCAATGCCGGGGCACCCGTGTCACCTCTGATCTCGCCGCCCAAAAGACTACTCTTACGTCTCCTCCGGGCGTTGTTGATGGCGTCTTGGGTGGCTGTGGTGTTGCTGACGTAGGAATCTGCTTGGTCTGCGGGACGACGCTGATGCAGCTGATCGTTTGCCGTGTTTAGCAGCGGAAAGGGTTCTGAACCTGACATGTCTCGTCTTTGGTGTTGTACTGCGACAGCGAGCTTCCTCAGAAGAATGTTCCAATTTCGAAATTGTAAAGATTAGATGCCGAGAATTTCTGTGGTAGACTAGACTAGTCTTGTAGACGTTGCACCCCTATTTCGTTCGACGCCTTGAAGTGGAGTTTTCTTGTCGCAAAGAGTCCGCGTATAGGTCTGGGAGGGAGGGACGGAGGGACGGAAGTCGCAGATAGTGACAAGTCGTTGCAGATAGAAAAAGGAACGTGTGTGTTTCTTGCTCAACCTGAACGGCTCTTCTCCTGTATTTCAATGCAACCAAGAGATAAAGACGACAACGGGGGAAGCAGAAGAAGAGCAATGAAGGAGAGTCGAGTCGCGGATTGTGCGGGATCGTCGCGTGCTGGAAAGTTGTATTAGAGGGAGTTGCTAGTGGATAGTGGAGGGGGAGATTTTAAAGGTGGGTAAGCCGAGGCGGGAAGGGATATTGTGATTGGTCAGACTGGGAAATATGGGGGGCCTTACTTGGTTCTTCCATCTCCATTCCGTCCATCATCTCAACGCTGGAGCAACTGTAAGCCAGCACCTACCTACCATTTGGCTGTTTAATGTTATTGTTCTGTTATGCGGATGCCACTGGAATATTTATATATTTTATATAAACACACATGGAATTCATATTTAAGCTTACTGCGATAGAGTTTAAACGGACCTGTTTTCCCCCGGATTTTCGTATATTTTCTTGCTGTCGCACATGGCTTCAGATTCTTCCTCAGCCCCTCTAGAAGCAGTCAACTTCCCACAATGTGGAGAACAAAATAGGCCTCCTGGCTCCGCGGGCTCCAAAATTGAGATTATCCAAGGGTCTCACATGATCTCATTACCTGCAGAGCTGACTTTTATGTGGCGTTCGGTGGCCCGCGGAGTCCATTGTTGCACGGTAGGTAATTACAGTAGATACCTAATTATCATTCCTTATAATAATCTTGTTTGATATCGATATTGTGTATGTATGTACCATGATTTGGTTGATATTGGATTCTGCTTGATGCATCGTCATATAATGATTGTGGAGTCATACAAACTCTAAAAAATCAATTAGTCAATCCAAGTTTTTTCTCATTAATCTCCGTGCCCAGGCATTGTAAAAGTAAAAGTAAACATGTGAAGGAACGTGCGATAGTGCAATCATCCCCTATCCCCCCTACCCCCCTATCACTATCATCATCCCATCTGCCATGATTCATCTCCTCTCCTCTTCCGAGCTTGCCGAGAATTCATCTTTTTCGCTTTGGCACGGGATTGTCTCAAGTCCATTCTCATTTGCAGACGTTGCAGCCGACATGCATCACTACGTCATGCCGAACGTTATTTTCTATGTATTTCAAACCGTCAGCGGATGTAACCTCCAAACAACAGCCTCCGCTTACGAGAGGCATCAAATGATCGAGGCACCAGAGTTCATGTTTCTGGCCATTGTTAAACAATTGTCCCAATGATTTCATAACCCTTGATGTCATCGTGTTGTTCTTATATAGTCTATTTACCACACTAACACACGCCATATTCGGCATGTCCTTTTCAGGTGAAAAGGCTATTCTGAATTTCTGACTATGAGTATCCATGTATACTTCCAATATCAATGCCGTTGCCTTCCTTCAGGATCGGCCCATCTAGCATATACAGGATCCAATCCCAAGCACGGCGCCTATATCTGTCTGTCCCCTCCCATCCCGTAGATATATATACACGCAAAACTCTACTACACTCATTCCTGGGGTATCATTCGTATAAATCATCCAGATGCTCATCAAAACAGAGAGCAGAAAACAACGCCTCGCTAAGTGCACAGCTATCAACACATAAAGTTCTCAACTCGTCCGATGGAGACCCGATGAGTCCGAATCTTGCCTCCGATGATCCAATGATGACCTGCCCGATAGTGATCCATCGTCAGAATCATCATAGTAATCTTCGTCGGGAGTCATTCTCGGCCGGACACCCCGCCATAGTGGTGGGTTGTTCGGTGGGATCGGCCCATCGCCCTGGCTGCCTGAGAACGTGCTTCGACTCCTGTCTAGTTGTGCAATTTCTCCTGTTGCGTCTCGTGATGCGTTGCTAGGACTGTTCGTGCTCCTGTTTTGTGACATAAAGGGTTCCCGACCTGGCGAGCCCTGCTCTGATGTGTTGAGTTCTTCTTCCTCGAGCACCTGCTGCAGCGCTGCTCCTCTTCGCGGAGGTGCCGGAATAACCGTTACAGGAAGACTCTCGGTATTGGGAGCTGTGCGCATGCGGTCCCGTAATTTCTCTGCTTGATTGGCCGCAAAATCTTCCAGGCGAGCTCTGAGATCCCATCGGCTCGAACTATTTGCCCTTCCTTCGCGTTCCGCGACTGGATTGTTGTCTGATTGCTGGGTCATCTCCCGTGTCGCATCCTCACCCGAGTGACCAGACCTGGAGCCAGCATATGCGAGACTTCGCCAGCCGCCCTGAGCTGGTGAGCTTGTCAAGTTTGCTTCTAGATCGGCGGATTGTTGTGATGGCGATGACACTACATGCCCATGTTGTACAGAAGCTGGAGCTTGATTTGAAGAGCTGGATTCATCATGCGTGTGCTGGCTTGGGGGAGTGCTGCTCTGTTGACTCAGATCGACCACACTAGGTTGCGGTAGAGGGTCTGGTGTTCGCGATGTGGTTTCTGAGGGTGCTTGATATCTCACGGCATAAACCGTGCTGGCTGCGCTGGCGGTATCTGTTCGGCTAATAGGGGTCACAGCAGGTGCCGGGCGAGCTGGCCAGATGTTGGGCCGCAAACCTCTGCCTGTGCCTCTTTGTGTGGATTGTTCAGTAGTCTCGGCAAAAGCGCCATTGCTCTGCCCTCGGTATCTGTTGGCAATCGACGAAACAGTCGGCCAACCGTTGGCAGCAGACGAAGACATTTGCTGTCTATCGCCATCACCACTACTTCCTGAGCTGCCTCCTTTTCGGCTCTTGCGATTGCGGAGCCATGGGAACTCGGATGCGTTGATTTCGAGTGTATCATCTCCATCAAAGACTTCACGTCCAAGTATGCCGTCCTTTTTCTCCTCTCGTTCTAGAGCCTCGATCCTTTCCACCCACTCCCAGACCACGACACTGGCAGCTGCAGCACCAACCCATCGCACATAATCACCCCATCCAGTAAAATCTGGCTGAGAGATATCGAGAATGAAAAATACGACGGGAATCAGGATTGAGATAAGCGAGATGATGGCGACGAAGCTAATGTTCTTCATAAAGGGGTGGTAGAAAGAATAGCGCTTCTTCATCAGCGCATAGTAAACAACCCATGCTGCGTACAACAGCCCGAGGGAGAGTTGAAATAGATAGCTGAGAGCGGGCACGGGATGAACAAAGTTTTTGGGTCGCGCGGTGGTGTTGATGCCATTTTCCGAGTATTTGAAACTGGTAATGGCACTGAAGACAACATCGAGAGTGATGAGTGCGAACGCGACCCATTTGATAATGATCTTTTCTCGGTGCCGGGGAAAGAGTCGGATCAGAGTCTGGGCCTGAGCCAACCATAGAAAAGTATCGGAGACGAGCCGGATAACTTTGAGTTCCACGCTATTCATCACCTCGTCTTGCAGTTGATTCGCGTTCTGGATCCCCCACATGTACTGACTTTTGGCAGCATGAAAGGTGTCTGCCGAGGCAATCGTTAGCGAGATGGCAACAGTCAAAGCTGCAACTTTCTGTAGCCATGGCCGGCCACCAATCGTGACACTGCTGGATGAGCTGTGAGTGAAAGCGGATCGTCGGCCCAGGTAAACGATTCCTCCATCAAGAAACGACCGCGGTGTGACGAATAGCATAATAACGAGCATGTAAGCGGTAACGGTAGTAGCGGCAAGGGCGTAGCATATCGGAAAGGTAGAGGCGTAAAAGGGATCGCGGAAGTCGGAAAATTTGGGGCTGCTATCAGATGCGTCATGCTGAGTGAGGCTGCTCTCGTCGCCTGAAGCAGCAACCGTCACGGAGTACTCGGCTCGAGGCAAGAGGTCGGGGGTCGGGCATGGGACTTGATATATAGCCGGTTCGGTCAATGGTACAGGGACGCCGTCAAATCCCAGTGTCATAACGCCACTGTCGGGCAGGAGAGTCGTCGTGCACAACGAAGGCAGCGCCGTGATGGTAGCGGAGACCATGTCGAGGGCGGCGGCGGCAGCCATGATTGCGGCAGGCCGGTTATCCTATGAGGCAACACGCAATAGTATGGCCAGCCGCGAGCGACGAGGTTCGCAAGTTCAGTCGGGGCAATGATTATGAATCGGGGGGGTCGCTTAAGCGGTCGCCATGAGAGGCACGTTTCGAAGAGTAAGCGACGCGGTAGTTTCGACCGGCAGCAGCTCGTCACTTTCGGATAATTATCTCGTAATCTGGACTTGAAATCGACTAGACGTGGTAATTGTTGGAGATTATCGATTGAGAAAAACGAGTGTATTCGGGGCGCGATTTGGGGGAGAGATCGTGGGGAAAGGAAGAGGAGGATTCAAACGCGGATTGATTGGATCCGGTCTCCAGTTCCTGGTAAGTACAGTAGTGTCGGGGGCGTGATTGATTACGGCGGGCCCTTGACTGGTAATGGAAGGAGGCAGAGTTCGGGAGTGCTGAATCTCAGAAATGTTGTGTAGGTAGGCAAAAGTAATTGAGAATGCCACGGGGACTGTAGAACAGAGAGGCTGTGACTCTGGGCGCCGAGAAATCTTGGCCTTTTCCCACTGTCGATTGTCGCGTGGATTGTATGCAGGAAGACCGGTCTTGGGGATCGGGCAACGTTCGGGGGCGATCTCGAAGGGTCGAAGAAGCTGAGGAGAAAAAGGTTGAGTCTGGCCTCTGGGCAGAGAGAAATAAGCTCCTGGTCCGTTCGTCGCGTGGTTGAGAAATTACAATGCAATGTTAGATTGCTTGTGGAACAGTATGACAGAGGGGAAATACTGGGGAAACTGGTTTATTTTGAGGATTTTAGTGACGGTTCATTCCATGGATGGATGAGGTGGGCTATGGATGTTTCGTCTTGAAGCGACGCACTGTATAAACTGCTAGGCCCTGTCAATGACTGTAATCAGTTGTCTTTGGGCAATACAGATCTCGACTTTATTTGTGGCCCATAGTGATTTTATATTATCCAGATTTGATCTCAATTAGCAATCATATAGACAATTAGCGATTCTATTCAGTTCGCATCTATGTGAGCTCTGTCGTGTGTCTTCACAGCCATAACTAAGTGTTATTTGAGTAACACCTCCTGGGCTGGGCTGTCAGTGGCATGCATGTATGTGTGACTTTCTGGATGCGATTCTAGAACAACCAAACCATTTTTGAGAAGGGCACTTGACCGATCATGGGATTGGAAGTCGGACAAAGTTAAAATGTAACGAAGCATATGCACAACCGTTCCCGGTTCATCGGTTGACTGCAGTCAAACTTTCGGACCGTTCATCATCAACGGCAATAACTCGCATCCTTCAATTGATGACGCCCGATAGCAGATACTTACTGTACTTACACAGTCAGCCCTGTGGCTTAGTGGAATGGGATAGGATTCAATAAAGACCTGACCCCCGCCCTCTCCTAACCCCCAAAACGCACCCTGATGTGCGCTCAATTTATCCCCTTTCGTCTCATCCCCAATTCTCTCAGTCAATGGTCAAACCAATGTGACCCCTCCTTATGTCAAAGGAGTCAGGGTGCTGACAAGATCAGATACAGCCCACAAGGGTCTCAAATGTTAGCTTGGTACAAGACCCGTAAAAAGCCCACTGATCGGCAGGTCTCGGTGGCGAGATTCTGTACTTACGATTTGCGGGCGATTTATATGAGAGGAATAGTATCTATTTATTATCTAGTAGCTAGTCTAATAGCCCCCTTTTATAATATACTCTTTTAGTTAGTTAGATATACTTCTAAAGACCTTAATAACTTCTTCTTTAGGTAAAGCTTTCTAAGTAGCTAAGATAGCCTCCTTAAGTTACTATAGATTTAATTTCTTAACTTTATAATATCCTTTAATTTAAAGCTTTAATAGCACCTAGATATTCTTAATAGGATTAAGATTAAGGCTATATAGAGCCTAATCTAGGACTTTAATATTATAATCCTTTAAATAGGTTATTATTACTACTGCTATATATATATAAAAGCTATCTTATATAAAGATTAACTGCTTATATTTAAACTATTATAGCTACTAAATAAAGGCCTTAAACTAGAAAAGGTAATAATATTAATATAACTTTAAGCTTATTAAGATATTATAAGAGTATATAAATCCTAATTCCTTATATAGGCTACAGATAAAGAACTAAAATATCCTACTATTGCTCTTATATAAGAGCCTTATAAAGGTCTTAGGGTCTTTAAGCTTATAAATTATTATAAGGTAAAGACTACAGTTAAAGGTTATAATAAATATCTTATTAAAAAAGGCTATTAAGCATTATAATTAGTTATTAGGCTTAGGATATCTCTTAAGGAGATACTAATATATCTTAATATATTTTTAATAAACTGTAAGAGTATTTAAAGGAGATTTCTTCTTTATAGTCTTATAATAGCCTAGATCCTACATTATAATCTTAACTGCATTAAGATTAGGCTTATATAAATAGGGAAGAAGATACTGTAAGTTCTGCTAAGGGATATCTCAGTTTGCTAGCTTATTATTAAGAAATTCCTGCAGTTAATTAAGCTAATAGGAAGATAACTAGTAAGAATAAGATCTTAGCTTAAACTTCTAAGGCATAATAGGGGTCTTTAAGGCATACTAGACTTATTAATATATATATAAAGTCTATATAGTAATTTCCTTTATTATAAGACTTAAAAAGTTAATTAAAGCTTATATTTTAACCTTATTATTATAAAATAATTCCTTAAATTAGTTAAATTAACTTTTATTCTCTTAATTAAGCTTCTTATAAAGTAATATATAAGGAGGATTTCTTAATTAACCTTTAAGGCTTAGGCTACTTAGTCCTTACTAAAGCTTACTATAGTAGTTAATTTAAAGTTAAGGTCTACCTTTATAGTTTAATTTAACCTCTTAAGAGTCTTAGTAAATATTAAAGCTTATAATTATTAAAGAAATAAGTAAAATAGTTACTATTTTAGTATAGTTATAAGGTTATAAAGTTAAAAGTTAATATAATTAAGCTACTATAAGTAGCATTATAAATAGCTTTAAATTTAATAATAAGATTATATTAAATTATAATATAATTATTTTAAAAAAAGTATATTACTAGTAAATTTACTAGCAATATACTTTTTTTAAAATAATTTAATAAGAAGTTATCTCTTTAGCTAGTACAAGGCATCTACGAGGTTACTCGCCCCACTTTTCTAACTAATTTCTTATATATGTGTAGAGTACTTACAGTTTCTATTAGACAGCTACTTCATTTAATACTACTAAAATCATTAAAATTATTATATAAATTAACACTTATAAGTCTTAAATAAAATAATAAATACTTTAAAGATATAAGATTATATAGATAATTACAGCTTTAACCCCCTAGCTATAAGAGCAGCTAATAACCCTACTAGTATGCCTAATTTTCTACCTAAAGAGCATAGAAGTAGTAATTTTTAACCTTTTAATATAGAATATCGCGATTTTAAGATTAACCTTCTGCTTAAGGAACTACTTAAATTATTCTAGCTTTTTATACCTATTTCTCTTATATAGTTATAGATTAAATACACTAATAACTAGGTCTCTTACTTAATTGAAAATTCTATTATTAATAACTAAAATACCTCTCTTTCTAAACAGTTATATATTCTTGCTTAGGAAGGCTTCTCTATTATAATAGGTTATATATAGCTTAGGCTTATTATTTACCTAGGAATTTATAAAGAAATAATAATAGAGGACTATTAAAAGGCACCTAGCCTAGGAGATTAATACCCCCTTTACTTAATTATTAAGTTTATACCCTTATGCTAATTTTAGCTAATTATAAGGTATATTTATACCTTTAATTACATTAAGCTTAATATAAGTAATAAAAGTAATCTTCTAAAGACCTTCTAAGCAGCTAAAAAGTAGTCTAATTACATATAAAAGATATTTCTTAAGCTTTATCTTCCTAGGATTAACCTTACTGTAGATAAGTATATAATCCCTTTTACAGGCAGATTAAAAGAGATAACCCTTATTAAGAATAAGCCTATACTAGTAGGCTTTAAAGTCTAGGTTATTGCATAATAGGGCTACTTTCTATAGTAGCTTTAGCATGTAAAGGCATTACTATATAAGGCTATAACAGTTAAGCTATCTATACTACAATAGCATAGCAAGAAGGGAAAGCTAATCTCTAAGATCTCTCTTAGTAATATATAAAGTGTTATAATTTACCTACTAAAAAGGCTATTAATGTAGATATATTATATCTTTATAGATAACCTCTTCTTATTACTATAGCTCTTCTATCTACTTTAGTAGCTTAGATATAAGACTATAGGCATAGTATGCCCTAATAGTAGCATTACTACTATAATAAAGCAGATAAAAGAGACTAAGAAGCTTCCTAGTAGTAAGCATTTAGTATATAATAAGGTCTATCTAATCCTAATAAAGAATAAATAGGTAAAGATAAATTCTCTTATATTTCCCTTACTAATCTATCTCTTTTTATTCCCTCTAGGTCCTTTAAATCGCTTAGAAAGATAGCGCTGTAGTGCTTTTCCTCTTAACTATATATAGCACTTCCCCTCTTAGCTATACACCTACAAAGAGGAAATTACCTGCTAAAAGAGGCATAAAGGTAAAGGCATAATGCCTATAGCAGGTCTTTAATAGTAAAAGCTTTAAGGAGGTCCTTATCTCTTTTATTGCTACTTAATATAACATTAAAATAAATTATATAGACTATAGTAATTAGATAAGGTTCTATTTCTTATATAAGTACTAATTCTAGTATAATCCTTAGTAGGCATTACTTTAGTCTTTTCTCCTTAATATTATACTTATAAATAGCTTTATTTTATAAAAGAAGACCTAGCAGCCTTATTAGAAGCCTTATACTACTCTTTAAGCTTAAAAAGAGGTTATTTATAATGCTATTTTTAATATATATAGTACTAAAAGTTATACTAGAAAGAGATACTATATAGGAAAAGAGGAAGATAGTAATAATCTTAAAGTATACTAAATATACCTATAAAGAGATATTAACTATATCTATAGAGATAGAAATAGCTCTTCCTATTACCTTACTTATAAAGGCCTACACTAAGGGTAGCCTTAACCTATTAAAAGGTTAAAAAAAGGAGGTTATTTACAGCTAATTTTAGGAAATAAAGGAAATTAGCAGGCTACTAGGTATAGTTATTAAATATGTAATATAGCAATTTATAATAATGCTAACTGTTAGTACTTATATTATATGCTAGTTTAGGTGTATATAGAGGTACCGATTATCACGATTATTTTGATTGGCCCCCCTCCTTTTTGTGACCTCGTGGATGCCTTGTGCCAGCTAAAGAGATATGCTGTGGGGTTATGGAGCCAAAAGTCTCGCGCTAACATTTGAGACCCTTGCGGGCTGTATGCTTATTTTCTGGTGTGAATGGATGAATAGAAAAGGTTCACAAGGATTAGCTATAGTATTATTGATAACAAATAGAGACTGAACGACTGTGACTATCAAATCCCTGATGTTCTCGACTGTAAGTGACTGCTGTTTTCAACATCGAATGGATCCAATGCCCACATTAATAAGTGCAGATGATAACCTCAGCTCTCAACCATCCGCACTGTGCACTTTGGGGAATAAGGACGGAAAAGATCACCCGGCTTTCCCACAAAATATCAAGATTGACTCTCGATAGTGTGATCCTTTAAGAACATGAAACGGCCAATCAATGACCAGAGAGGGACAGACAAATGATCTGAAAGAAGTTGACCAAAAGGTGCCCGGCAACCTTGATTTTCTTGGCTCTTGAATATCTAGGTACGTACTGATCTTTGATTATCAGCTTCTTGTCGGCTCGGCCGATGAAGCCAAACCTAAAAACAAACCTAAAATCAGACTAGGCTCTAGGAATTCTCCGGCCGCGTGCTGCTTTCCAACTGGGGCCAATCAACCGACTATTGCCCTGGCAAACAAAACCAGAAGCGCTATTCTCAAGCTATTGATTGATGCACCTATAAACCCAACATCGGACTATTTACTCTGTTTTCACAATATACCAGTCTCCCTAGGCACTACGCTACTGGTGATTAGCCATCAGAGCGACTCGAAAAAAGCCCTCCCCCTTCACAGTTTCTCACGTCATATAACAGCATTGGCATAAACCCAATCAAGCTTTTACAAAGTGCCAAGCCTGCGCATGCACAACGAATTCATAATATGCTTGGCAAAGCTTAGTTTTCTCCCCGTATCTTAACTTAAACTTAAACTTGGCCTCTGTGCAACCTTCTCCATACTCTTGGCGAACTTGGCTTCAATCAAAACACAAAATAACCACCGCAGCTATGGATATTTTTACAGTAGCAACAGTGAAACCATCAGAAAAAGCTATATACATATATAAAGCATCTTATTGTGACTCAACTCCTGGGTATTTGGTCCCCTTTTGACCTCAAATGAAACAATGCACCCTCTTAAGCGCCAAAAATAAATAAACCCATCAAACGCCAAATATTGCCGAAAATGCATCTTCCCTCTGGCCGTTTCCCATGCAACAGGTAAAACAATCGCTCAACTTTTTGCTCTCTTCCGTTTCTTCTTCCCCTTCCCCATGTCATGAATCCATGTTCTCGCTGGTTTCGTGCGGTACATTATTCCTCATCTGAGTCGCTTCCGTCCTGCTGTCCATCCCGATACTTCATCTCCAGTAACCACTTCTCATCAAAGTCGATACCTCTTCGAATCTTAGTTCCAGCCTTCCTCCAAACGGCACTTCCCAGGCCAATATCCGCAATGAATAGACGCCATTCCTCTTCGTGTCCAGCGTTGTTCATGTTCTGAGGGTCATCCTCATCAGGTGGTGTCACGGCTTCAAGCAAACCTCGCTTGGGAGCACCCATGGCAACAACGTATCGAGGCTTCACGAATAGGCGGCTACCATCTATCACTGCCACTTTACCGGAAGTTGGGTCGATACCCGTTGGCACATCGACCGATAGCACGAACGCTTCGTTTCGGTTCGCCCACTCCATCAACTCATACACAGCAGCCTGGTCACCAGTTCGCAGTTCTTCAAACGATATGGTCAGGCCCAGAAGAGCATCGATGATGAGTGATACTGAGACAGATGATCCTGATGATGATGCTTTGCGCAAATGCTCAAACAGATCTGCCTTGCTGAGAATTTTGCCACCAAATGCTCGATAAAGTTGAATTTGTTGCCGCAGGTCTTCGAGCAAGTCTTTCTCACGCTCAATACCCACTAGGCATACGAGCATGTTGACGTTTTTGTTCCGTAGATGGCGAGCAGCAGCAATAGCTCGGATACCCGATTTGTTATTTCCAGCCAGGATCACCACCACCGGACTCGTCAGTGTAGCACTGGAGGAGGGATTTGCACCAGCAAGGCCGAACCGTACTTTGATAGCAGGATCTGAAAGGGCTACCAGAGCAACCTCAGCAATACCTCGCCCTCCATTCTCGGCCATAAGTTGTTCTGTCAAGCCGATCTCGTTCGCTGCTATGTTTTCAAGATTAAGCATCTGCAGGGCTGAAACGGTCTCGAGACGCTTATGTGAAGGGACGAGGTATAAGCCAGGCGGGTGACCTCGCTGTCTACTGTTAGTACTGCGAGATTCTGGTCGTGAGATCGACAACCGAGACAGGTGGCTTGCACGTACGCCAGAATTGACGCGGCTTAGCGGAAGGCCGCCAGATACTGCAACAGCACTCGCCTTGCGTGACTGTGATCTTCGCGAGGGACCCGATTTGCTATCAGCCCTCCTGTTACCTTGACCACTCCGGACTTCCCGTCCAGAAAGCCTCTCAGCCTCGTTCAATCCATCATCTGCCTCACTATTCCAGAAGTCTGCATCCTTCTTGGTTGAGGACGGCAGGTCCAGTACATTTTCCGTGTAATGCAGGTTCTTTCCGCCAGCTGTGCCAGGCTTTGGCTTTCGATTGTGAGACACCAATCGGCTGGCATCGTCGACTTGATCCTCCTTCCTCATCTGATCAAAAATGGTGCGTTTATCAAATTTGGCCAGGTTGTTTTCAAAATCGAACTCGCCCATCTCCTCTGTGACATCTTCGGATGCCCAGCCGTTGTCGAGGAGGCCTTTGCGCCCCTTGGAGCTCTTTTTCAGAGAATGGAATGGTTGGAAAGATGATGTACTTTGCAAGATTGGTGTTTGCCTCCATCCCTTGCCTCGGCCACTAGCGGGTGAACCCTCAATAACTTGACCATCGTCCTCAACACGCTGGCCCTTTCCTTGCTTGGATTGTCGAGAGCGTCGGTTGTTGTTGTTTTTCTTTTTGGCGGATCGCGGTGCCTGCCCTTCAATTGGCTGGCCATTGTCCATTTCTTGGACCACTTCGTTGATGGCCAGATTACTGACAGAACCAGTCAGGTCGTGATCGGGGGTGGGTCTCCCCGGCGTTGAGACAGCGGCACTCGTAGGAGCGACTTGTAGTTCAGCTCTTACATCCTCCGATGGTCCTTTTGAGTCGGAGCCTGCCGGCGTTAATGCTGCTGGCGGTCTTCCCAAACTTAGGATCGCAGGGTCAACAAAAGCAGGCTGCGGTGGTGGTTGCGAAATGAAAGGCGCAGCGATGGGTTCGGCTGGAGGAGGCGCATATGTCGCTGGCCTGTCGTTCTTGACTTCAGCAAGATCGGCGATGTTAGCGGCGTGGACCTGCAAGTGAGGAAGCCATTGTTTGGTATCCGAGACGAACACTGCGACTCAGGAATTAGCATCTTTCTTAGAAGTGTAGGGTCAGAATTCTGTGCGTACCGTTAGTCAATGTTAAGCCACTCCCTGCCTGGACATTGCCAACTGTCCCCGTCAGTTCGCTCCCGGGAGGGTCCCTCAACACCACCCGCATATGCAAGCCGATGAACTGGGTTGCCATGGTTGGTAAGATTTCGCGATTTATACGTGATTGGAAAAAGGTTGTATTCCTCGGCACAAATTATTGGATATGGCAGATCGGCAAAGTCCAGATGTCATTAACGTCCTTTGACAAGCTTTTGAAGACCAATCCCTAGTCGCGCAGAATCGAGACCCCAAGATTTATGTGTTACTTTGGTGAGCGAACAAGCACTGCTTTCCTTTCGAAGTAGAGGCGAGAGGACCGGGTGGTTGGGCTCGTCGACGGAGTGACTGATTACAGGCGAGTTTCGAAGCGGCGGGATGGGGCAAAACGAGGGGAGATCGAGACTTGGAGCCCAGCGAGGAAATGGTGTGAGGTTCGAAAGGTAGCAGCTGCAAAGCTCGAGCTCTCCTACTTTTATACCGTATCCGATAAGGTACTCCTGCAGGTGTTTCGGCGAGTTTTCGTATTGCGACTTGATGTTGTGTGATGCGGGCTTGTTCTTGGTGGGAGAACTTCCATTTCAACATGGGGCAAGCTAGGGAAGTTCGCGTGGGAACAATCTTGTTATCGATAAGAAGGTGGTTCCCTCGGTGTGCGTCACAACTTAACTACGGAGTAAGGTAGGTACCTATCTTACTTTAGCTTTAAGCCTCTCTTGTGTTTGTGTTTGTGTTTACAACCACGGTAAGCATTGTTTGATTGGATGGCTTATAATGAGATTTGTTCTCATACCTTAGCTAGGTATGCCCAGACTCATGAGGTAGACTTATCTGTGCTGAATAGGAAGCCAGCCGAGCAAACGTTTCGTTACTACTAAGGTATGTAGGCCCAATGGCCACAGCAGATGTCATAAAATTAAATAGAGTGGTTCATCATTTGTATTATCATAACTTGTTGCATACAAGTCTCAATATCTACTGGGCCCTTGGTGTGTCTATCCCGACCAAATTGCCCCTTTGACACCTTAACGCCTTTCCCATGGTTATTCACATCTATCGAAAGTTCATGTTTCGACTGTGTCTCCCGTATCATACAATGGTATCAATAGATTGTAAGCTCTTAGCATCTTAATGTAACCACACCAGCTCGAAAATTCAGTATCCCATAGAAGCCATCGCCTCTTCCTCATCGTCTAAATCTATCACCTGGTGGGCTGACTTCTTGGGCGCTGGTGCTTTCGAGGGCGCCGCTCCAATGCGATTGGATACAAAACGAGTGATAGATTGAGCCTTGGGTTTTCCGAGTGCCTCCTCGGCACTGTAGAGTTTGTTGTAAAAGTCTATGACTCGAGGATGTGCCATGACCTTGGACTTTTGAAAGCCCAGAACCTGCAGGCCATCCTGTGTAGTCGCTCGACTGAGAGCAACATAAGCCTGGCCTTTTTCAAACACACGTCCAAGATTGACTTTGACACGTTCGAGAGTTTGGCCTTGGGCCTTATGGATTGACAACGACCATGCCAGGATCAAGGGCAGCTGAGTTCGCTTCGCCTGGAGCTCGCCATTGGGCAATTCGACCTTCCATTCCTCAGGCTGGCAGAGGATCACGCGTGATGTACCATCTGTTGCCATGAACTGTACCACCGGGAATTTGGTACCACTGGAACCTGAATCGGATTCGCGCTTGAATGTATTGAGTAGTTTCTTTCGAGCTTTGGCCATTCTCTCTTCCTCATCGAATTCATCGATTGGCTCCATGTCGAATGTCTTTTCATCAGAGAATCCTATCACCTTGCCTAAAGATCCGTTCACAAGTGATTCATCGAGGTTCTTGATCAGCATTACTTGAGCGTTAACCTTCAGATCGATACTCTTAGGCGCCATCATGTTCATCAGTAGTTTGTCCCGAATGTCTTCTTTGCCAGTATCTTGAGCCTCGTAACGCCTGATCGTGCCAGGAAGTTCTCTCAACCTTCTTTCATTTGACATCTCGACTTCGTTCCGGGTGGAAAACAACTCTGCGGTTCCCAGTCCATCATTGAAATTGAGTGGTCGCTCCAGCTTTTTGAAGGCCCGAACAGTGTCTTCCGTTATGCGACCGAGGCGCATCTCGTTGAGCATGTTGGCGAATACTGGGTCTCGCTGTCGGAAGACCTGCGTAAGTCCAATAGTGTGGTCTATGGAGGTAGCCCATGTTGAAGCATCAAAGGCAAACTTGGTCTCCCGTTTCGCACCCTGTTCCGGGACTGGTGGAAGCTGGAAAAAATCACCGGTGATGATGAGTTGAATGCCTCCCCATGGTCTCCCGTTGTTTCGAATCGTTCTTCCAATTGTAGACAGTTTGTCAAACAAATCTCCGTCCACCATGGAAATCTCATCAATGACAAGGCATTTAGTTCTCAGCCAGCGGTTCTTTGCCTTGGGATTCCTTCGGATTTTCTTGACTAGTGTTGGGGCATCTTCCTTGCCAAGTCCAATACCAGAGAAGCTATGAAGCGTAATGCCTCCGATATTGCATGCAGCAAGTCCCGTGGAGGCTGTAACCGCAACTCGTTCTGGGTCTTTGGCATACTTCTTCTTCAATTCCGTGATGATGGCTCGCATGAGGACAGATTTACCAGTTCCGGCCGCACCAGTGAAGAAGACACTCTGGTTCTTGTTCACTACCAAATCCAAGACGTGTCTCTGCTCTTCACTAAGCGATATGGCAAAATTGCCCTTGGAATGCGAAGTGGTGACTTCTTTGATCTCATCCGTGGAAAGATCGGTGCTGGCCGTTGGTTGCTCTTGCTGACGCTGAGTTCGAAATTGTTTCTTCTGTTCCTTGACAGCGCTCGCTGTGGGATTAAGAAAATCCTTCCGCTTGTTATTCGGTGTTTGGGCGACCTGTGGGTGAAAATCACTCTCATCTTCGGGTTCTTCCTGCTTGAAACTTTGAGGCAGTACGCGTTTCTTGGCTTTTTTAGGGGCCGGGATATCAAAGTCATCTTGGTCACCAGAAGAATCGCGCTTCATCGAGATATTGGCCATCGTTGAAGTGACAGATGTATTGCGGGACGGTGGTAGGAAGTGTGAGGGTGGTGATGAGGACCAAGGTATAGCCTTGTCTGTCTGTGTCGAGGTTGGCGGTGGGGGCGGCATGTTCTCCTTGGTGATGCGCTTGGATGGAGTATTTACAGGAAGCGGTGGTAGTGCTGAAGGGGCTTGGAAATCCAGATCTAGGTCGTCGTCGTCACAAAAGTCGTCTTCCGTAAAGAAGACCGCTGCTTGGGCCTTTGCGTGAGCTTCAGGTCCAGTGAGATCAACAACATCTGCTTGCCCGCCGAACGAGTTTGATCCTCCACAGAGAGACGCAAGTGATCCACCGCCAACAGCGTTTGGCGGTCGAGAATTGTTTGAGAGTTGGTTCATGTTAGAAGGTCGGTTTTGAAGAGGTCTGGAGAATGGTGGCATGGTCCTCGCCGACACAGCAGGGGCGTTTGACTTCTTTAGTTGTTGTCGAATATCGGCATTATGAGTACTTGGGCTGGAAGGAAGAAACGATTGGCTTCTGGGCTGGCTCCTTTGCTGGGGAGGAGGGCCATTGGCCTCGTATTGGCTGTTTGCACGCTGTAACATTGCGTCGGGGTTTGGTGAATATATCGGACCAGCTGAGTGCACCTGAGCTCGTTGCTGTTGCAAAGCTTGTCGAAGAAGGAACGCCCGTGCCGGCGAGGAACGAAAAGGAAGGTGGTTGATACCAACCTTCATAAAATATCGTGAAGTGGCGACCGCTGAAGGTTAGGCAGGTAGGAGGAAAACGAGGGAGGAGGGGAGAAAAAAAAAAACGAGGCAGGAAGTTGCAAGGCTCAATTGGACGAAGACGAGATTATCGAGGAAGTATCCGTACCCCACGGTCCTCTCATATTAAGTAGAAGCAGATTGTGATTTACTGCAAGATAAGGACGCGTCTCGGCCCCGAGCCTGGTCAGTCAGGTACGACGAATGAAGACTTCACATGAATACAATAGGTCTCTACCCGACGCGTTCCAGGCGCGACACCCCTCACTTAATGCACTACCGGCATTCGCTTAGTCACGTGGTCTATAATTGCCGTTCATGCATACAAGTACAACTCAAGCTTCATGTTGAACAAGGCACAACGAACCATATGCACAATTAATCATTAGTACTGTCATTATAATAGTCATGTTTTTCTCCAGGATAAGTACGATACCAAATTATCAAATCAGCTTGATCCCTTTGAAACGATAAAAACGCCATCCCCAAATATTTAGCGTTATATAATCAAAAAGAACTGATCATCCTATCCAAACATTATGTAAAAGCACAGTAATTGCAACAAAGAACACCGCCGACTCATTATATCAGTCTCGTCGGCCACTATATTTCCTAAAAGCCTCACGATCTTCATGATGCTGTCGTGAATAGCGTGGCTCCTCCCTGTGGCTCATATACTCTCGAGCCCGTCGATCACTCCAGCGAGGTTCAGGGTTAACGTACTTGTAGTCGTCGGACCTTCGATCTTCTCGCCTCTCCTTAAGTTCACGGCGCCGTCGAAGATCCTCTTCAAGATGTTGTTTGAAGCGATCATTGTCTCTTCGAACGTCACGCTCACGATGGCCGTCGTCTAGTCTTGCTCGCTCAAGGGGCTTGTCGGTGCGACTGGGTCTGATATCAAAAGACTCATCTCGTCGGGGCGCAGTGCCGCGAACATGACGGACACTAGGTCTTGCTGCCTGGATAATTCGTGGCGGCTCTCCTTTCCAAGGCTGTTCTCGGGGAGAATGATATTCGCCTCTAGGCGAGCAACTTTCGTCGCGGTAGCGACGGCCGGGGGAATTGAACCGCACATGCTGCCGATCAGAATGTCGAGAGGAGCGGTCATCAGCCATATATTCGACATTCTTTCTGATGTTGCGAGGATCCTGGACGATGATGTTTTCGTGATGATCGGAAGGCATACGCTTTGGGTTCGGGCTACGCCCTCGACCCCGTTGCGGGCTACTACCAGAATCAACGGACGACGGCCTTGTATCCTCGCTTTCATCTTCTGACCACCCGTCACTGTCACCATCAGATGGCGAGGAACTTCGGCCTGAGTTATCAATAACCTTGACCTTATCTCCAAAATTGAACCCTGGCTCTGGTGCCGTTTTCTTTGGTGAGCGATTGCCTGCCTCAAATGGAGCCTTAGGTGCACCGGGACCTAATGAGGGCATCGGTGGAGGACCCTTGGGCCCGGGCAATGGCCCATGTGGTGGTCGGTTGATGGGGATATTGATCGCTGGTAGCCTTGGGGGTGGTGGAGCTGGAACTTGTCCTTGTGCTGGTGCTGATGCTGGTACTGGTACAGGTGGCACGACACCTGCGTTGTGAGGGACCGCATTTCTTGGCTTTGCAGGTGGCATGCCACTTTGCTGGGCATTGTTGAATGGGCCCTGTCGAGGGGATTGGGCTTGGGGCATACGAGGCACATTTTGTCCCCCCATAGGAGGCCTGAGTTGACCGTTTAATCTTGGATCAGTCGCTGGAGGAGGCGCTGGCCTGACAGGGGCTGCAGCAGGAGGAGGGGGCACAAATCCTTGGGGAAGGGTGACAGGCGGTAACCCTCCCATGCGTGGCTGGGTAGGTGTTTGTTGGATTTGCCTTGGCTGTCTCATCGATACATGTGTATCAAGAGTTCTGGAGCTATGGCGACCAGAGGCGGGCATCCTCTGGAAATATGCATTGATTGCCACTCTCTCGAGCCTAGGAGATTTGCTCCGCTTCGAGTGGCTTCTATGCTTTCTAGAGCTTCGTACACTTCTGTCATCCCGGTGTCTGGGATCATCTGCCGCCCGCCACTCTGATTCGATTTGGGCCAGCTTATAGTAGAACCGGAAGTCGCGGTCCTCTTTGGTCAGATCAGCTTGAGCTCTGTCGAGCTGAAGTTGAATAGTCTCGTTCTTGTCTTGCTTCTTCTTTGAGACAGATCTTGTGGTTCTGTCCAAGTGCTCGATCCTCTCTTTGATCCTTGATTGGGACATGTTCTTGTCTGTACGAGTGATGGTCTCCCAGTCATATTCTGTATCCCGTGTCTTGCCACCACTGGAGGCAACAGGGGTCTTTTCGAGGCGGAGAGCTCTGTACATAGGAAGCTCCTCACTTCGGGCATTTTTGATCTCAGCGGGATCTTGCAGCCGCAGATCCATGGGAAGCTGGGGAGGATGGCTATAGGGCCGGGTGTTGGCAGGCATGAATGCAGGAGGCCCTGCAGGGGCTCCGTTCTGCTGGGGCATTGAAGGTCGTGTTTGGGGAGCTTGAGTATGATGTATTGGTGCTGGGATATTTTGAGGCATAGCCCCGACAGGAGGAACACCAGCCATAGTGTGATTGGGATTTGCTAGGTGAATGGGGAATTCCAATTCTGGATTTGATGCGATGGAGAGGAAGAATAGGGCTATGATATATACGACTGGGGATGGAGAGCTTGGGTGGGCGCAGCTTGGGAGGGATTCGAAAGCTTCTGCGACCAAAGACTTGTGCAAATAAAAAGTGAGGCTGGCGAGATAGCAAAGGGATGCGTCCTAGTAAGAAGATGGAGGGGGGATGGAAGGTTGAGGACTAAGGAGGGGCGCAGTACAGCCTTGTTGAAGCAGATGTGTCAAGCAATTGGTGAAAGTCTTCTTTGCTTGCAGATATGAGGAAAGGAATAGCTGTTTGTTGGAGCTGAATTGGGAGTGTCTCGGAATCTCTGGGGGAAACTCGAGGGCGAGTGAGGGTCTATTTGAACTTGGACAGCCATTGCTCAAGATCAGTACGTATTGGCATTGGTTGCTTGATCTGGTATTCCGACACAACACGGCAGTGATGAGTACTCTTGATGATGAAAGCCAGCTTTGTGTTACTGAGAAACTGAAGGTTGTTGTTAAAGGCGAACTATACATTGGTTGTTCTGCGCTCAAGTTGGTGGTTCGCCCGTTGACCTCCACCAACAGCACATCAGCTTGGCGCAAGCCAACTACGCACATTGATGGCGATATCATGAATAAGCCTGCAATAGGACTCTCAACCTAAGTAAACTAGGTAATCGGCAAATGCATTCCTTGCCGACCTCTGCTGAGATACGGCATCATTCGCCTGGTCGACGCGGCCAGACTGACTTGCATCAGGCAATCGGCAGAACCCAACGACTCAAGATAGTCCTTTCAACCGGCGCCTCCATTGTGTGTTATCGCATGTTGTCTCGATATGGCGACCGACGATGAACGATGAGGCAAGTTGCCGAGAGGCTGACCCGAGACGATTTGTGACGCGACACCGACAGCCCGTTCTGTCAGCGCCCAGATATGCAGGAAGGCGATCGCCGTTTCTATGATACAGCATACCATGCTTGCTAGGTATGCTATGCTATGCTATGCTATGCTATGCTATGCTATTCACTTTGACTAAGTGTCTGGGTGTGTTACTCTGCGGCCCTCGGTCGCCTGGTGAGAGTTTAACACGATGATCTGGAGATCTTTTACGCTGCGTAACCATTTGTTCGAGTTGAGAGAGGCCCTGCATTGCTGTGCTGTTGAATCAGATAATTGCCTCGGATACACCATGGCTGGACTCAAAAAATCACCACGAAGTCGTTGGGCGTTGATGTCGTTCGATATGTCCGAAGCTTGTGCTACTGAGGACGAGAGGGCAGACACAGCGTATCGCCACAATCGAGAAGTGTAGTCTATCGTGGAATTAGGCCTTGTCCGCCCATGGCACGAAAAGTGAGAGCGACAGGTCCAGGTCGGACACATCGAGGAATCGGTGAAACAAGTTGAGACTTGCACTAAGGAATAGCTTCACGGGAAGGTCGGGTATGCAAGTGATTGCAGAGAATGTACAGTAGCGAGCTGAATGATGTGCATGTTTGGCTGATATGGTCATTGATTCCATGCCATGGATCTCTCGCAAGGCAGACAGACAAGACAGTTCTAGATACTTGCTCTGTTGGTTCGCCAAAGTCAGCGGCAGTTGGGATTGACACGGTTGAAAATGCGCATAAAGTGATATTGAGGCATAATGACTCAATCAGCCTTAGTTGCCTTGGAGGAGGTGAGTGCGTCCAAAGTGTATACAGATAGATACTTTAGATGGTGGTAACGCAATCCATTTACACCGCGTCACGGCCCATTCCCATCTTATGCACGATATAGTCAGCAGTTTGGTCGAAAAGCGCCCTAGTTATGCATACCGCAACTACAGTAGATAACTCTATGTGAGTATGTCGAACATACATATTATGATGGATGCGGAGGCAGAATGACCTAGTCTAGAAGTGCATGTGCGGCGCAGGCTGTTGAAGATGGATGGCCTGTGAGGGTTTCTATACGTCAAGATTTAATCCGACAAACAAAATGAGGCGAAAGTGAACATGTTTCATGTTTTGGTCGTTATGAATTGTCTAGATTCTGAGACATGAATACGGGTTTTATCAGTCTTGATTTGAGACAGCAAAGCATGGCATAGCACAGCACGACACGGCAACACATAACTAATACAGTTGGCGATAGTACAAAGGCGTGTCTACCGCGTGGCCGTGTGACCGACCTGTCAAGAGGGTTCAATATATCAATTTCTTCCCGATGGCGATACAATCGTCGATGATTAGGCAACTGGCCGCCTGTCAACTGAGGTTACACTGAGAATTCATCCAACTCTGAACGGGCGTGTCTCTTCCATCTTCTTGCGACGGAATATTCAGGGCGTTTCTCCTTCACACCCTCAGTTCATGTCTGCCAACTTTGACCGGGCGCCCAAACATGGTTGCCTTGTGGATGCCTCGTGAGGGGTTGATTACTTTACTTTACTTTGCTCTTCTTTTCCTTTTTTTCTTTTTTCTTGTTCTGAGGGCGACCAATTACTCTTTTTGTTAATCCGAGTGTAGGTATGTAAGTCTTGGTTATTGGTTTACGCCAGCGACATTCGTCAATGGCCGATAACATCATTTGCCCTTAGAAATACTTCCCTAGGAATCAGAGCATTGATACTCCCTCCCACATCATTCAATAACTGCTATACCTATCTTCGTGGCTAGTCGGTAGAGATTCAGGAAATACCTGCATATCGTCTCTAACACGCCCAATGTGAAGCATCAAGATCTCGAGTGATACCACGTCTTCCCAATGTCCCATGGGGCCACTAGACTACCTGCAATTAGTAAAGTGTTTGTTTATCTGAAGACTGAAATAGATACCAAATCTTGTTGTCTTTAGAATATTGTATCACTGGTGACATGCCAGGAGAATGCTGTGTCAAGTCTAGACTCTCCTTCTTATCCCTTTCAATGCCGTTGGTGAGTCTCTGGGTGGCCTTTTCAACCTTCTTCTGCCTCTCAACGGCCTTGTCATTTTCATCAGAGGCCGAATTTGTCAGCCCAACTGAAGGCGTTGGTCCTGTCTTCTCTGCAGGAGGCCACGAATACCACTTCCATGACTAGGTTCCTATTTTCAATCTGTTTTTCCAGTTTCGAATTCGCACTTTTTGCTCTTCCGAGGCGTTGGTGCCGTAGATAGATGAGGGAGGCACCTCTAACGAGTTGTTCAAGTCAGAAACTGGGAGAGCACATCTGTTCAGAGTAGGGAAAAGATCGAAAGGATTTCAATTATTCTCGTCATATGACTGAATCATAAACCTAGAATCATCAGGGATTCTCCATATCGCGATTGCAATACCTCCATCAGTGTTAATCTTCTTATGTAACCCCTTCATTTCAGAGGGCAAAGCTCATTATGCTGGTAAAGATTCATCATAATATGCTCATAATCCTTGCCACTGTCTGTTGACTCAGTGAAGAAATCGTCTCTGGAATTTACTACTACCTATGCAAAGCTTTCCTGACTAATATTGATATTGCTGTTACAGTTGCAATTTCAGGATTTAATTCTGTCCTAGTTGACTTTGATCCTGCAAAAGTGCTATAGATACAGGCATATTTCCATCTCAAGATTTCTTTACGATTAGACTAGTTAGTCTACATACCCAACCCATTGGCGGTCTTCGATGTCTGGAAACCAAAGCTGTCTCGTCTCATATGAGAATCACCTAAGCTCAGAGTAGTTTGAGGCAGCTTGTGAGAACTGATGAAGCTCGCAAACAGCAAGGATATCGCTTCAGCCCTCTAGGCACCCACGCCACATCAACCCCAACGCAACATTCTCACCAATCAACGGTTGCTTGTAGACATGAACCCCCCTGGTTATATATCCAAGTAGTTGTCTACTCATTCAGCGAAGTAGCTCAGTCAGTTAACAATATGTTACCCAACCATTACTTACCTTGCCGACTATGGTCCCCCCTTGCTTCGTTTCTTTTTGTTCCATGTTCGATTCCCAGATTCCGTCCTTTGCTCCAAGGTGGAGTCATATTTTGATATAGAAATCAAATTCATTGGTATGGGTACATACATGTCTGTGTCATTGTAGCATTCAGTTACCTTATACCTATACATCATTATACTGCCGTCTTCAGCGTTGAGCCTGATAGCCTTGCCTCACCAATCTCCATTACTATCCAAGCCTTATGCCAGGTACACGTAGGAATTGCCCTCTCTTTCGATGTAATCCTTCTCAATAAGACTGCATCTAGTGTTAGCCACCTCCGGATAGTATCATTAACGTTTTGTATCACATACCTTTCGATCTCCTTCTTGATCGCCGCCGGCTCAACACTTCCTCTTTTCTTTGTCAGATTGATAACCTCTGCCACCAGGTCACTGTGGCCCATGCTCTTGCGGCTTTTCATTATTCTGACGATGGCCGCCTGTGTCTCAAAGCGTCGGTCTTGCGCGATCCTTTCATGTGTAGCCTTGTTCTCCTCCTTTGTCTCCTTCAGCTGGATCTGATTAATCTTGACTCTGTACTTGGGGTCCGTAAATGTTTTGTTAAAAGTAAACGTATCAGTAGGCTTGACATCACGACCTTTCGGGTGCTTGGTTAGCACTCGCGCTTTGCCACAAGCGAGCGACTGAAGTGTGCGATCAAGATCACCGCCTGAAAGACCAGTCCCCGTAGCGATCTGTTCATATGCCAAGAATCCATCAGTCGGCACGCTGTTGAACATCATCAGAACCACAGCCTGGTAGGCAGATACAAGGAGCTCCTTCGGCCCCTTGGCGAAGATACCCTTGAGGGAGCAGTGAGCTAATGAGTGTTTCCACGTCAAAGCTCGTCCTGTATGCTTATTCTTGTAATACTTGTCAAACCTCTCGATCTGCGTAGCAACCTCATCCGGCAGGTTGAGACGAACATCCGGATAAGTTGGCCATGCAGCAGCGGACAAAATCATGACGGAAAGGTCCAGAGAATTCTTGCGCTCAGCACTTCCTTGACGCCATTGCTTGAAAGACTCCATTTCATCCTTGCCGAGTTCCTGGTCCTTGAACATCTGTTCCAGATTATGTGTAAAGTTTGCACCGCACTCTCCTCGAAGCTTTGTTAACATGTTGCGCTCGGCGTCTTGGCTGGCACTTCGTCCCATGAGTAATCTCCGAGCCAAGTCTTTCTTGTAAAATGCCTCGAAGGCATCCTTGCCCTCAATGAAGCGGAACAGCTCGAGAGCCTGGTCGAGCTGTCTATCAAGCTCAGCATCTTCGTCACCTGTGCTGGCTTGACCTTCCTTCTCAGCTGTCGCTCGATCTTTTACATCTGACAGAAGCTCTTTAGGCAGTGACTTCAAGCCGCCTCGCAGAAGCATGTCGATATATTTGGCGATCATCTCACCGATTTTGGATGTTCCCGTGTCCCAGCAAGAGGCAGCTTTGCGGTCGTTCATGAATTTCCCAAAAGAATCCCTCATGCCCCAAAGGAAGTCTTCGTCCTTATTAAAAGCATCTCGGATCATCAAGTCGAGTGATCGACGTAGCTCTAACAAGCGCAAAACCATTTGGTCACCCTTGTCTTTGTCACTGAGGATTGCTGAACCAGTTGATCGAATGTAGTCGCACCATGGATCTTTCATCTTCTTTTGAATCCCTGATAACCGAAGTAAATCATACAAAGCCTTCATTGACTCGACTTCTCTATCAGCGAGCAGCTTCGCCAGGTTACCACCGTTGAGAAGCTTTTCTGAGTAGTTGGTGATGAGATGGGCGTGCGCAGAGTCCATAAGCTGCTTCTCCGTCGTACTATCGAGGTTGAATTGGATGCAGCGATAGTCTTCCTTTTTCAGTAACTTCTCGCAAACCAAAATGTAGTCCTTGAGACTTGATGTGCTCCAAGCTTCGCCAAATTCTTTCAAGTATCTCTCAGACTGTTCTAAGAAGTAGGGCTCAAAGTGCTTGACATAGACCTCCAAAACATAAAGCATCATGATGGAATCTTTCAGTAATGCAGGTTCGATTTGGTCGATGCCTCTTCGATCGTGCTCAACCAAATCGCAAACACCTGCAATTAGCCTCACGCCGACCGAGTTTCTATAGGCTTGACTCTGGGATGGGAATGCCATCTTTCTGAACTGCTGGATCGCCATATCGTTTATAGATGCAAGATTCTTCTGTAGTAAATATGTTCGATCGAGGTAGCTGAATGTTGATCTGATCAATATCTGCAAGTGATTCTTAGCATCTCAAACCCATAAAGAAACATCCAGCCTACCGTTTGAGTATTCCAAATCTTCCATTCTGCTAGTGTGCTCTTCACAGTATCGAGGTTCGAAGCATGCCCATTCTTCTGGATTCTGGGTAGCACAATCCGCTGCAAGTGTACATCAATTCTCTCTTTGAGCATTTGGTACGCCTTCGCGGGGTCCCCCTTTCGACAGACATCCTCAACACCCCTGTACAGCCTCTCTAAGGGGACATTAGGTGTCCGTCCCGCAAACACAGCCTCTAGGGAATCCTCGAGCTCCTTCTCCGTCCGTTTATAGTACTCCGCGACCTGTGTATCTCGACCCGTGGGCGCTCGCAGGTTCTTGATAACAAGCTTCTTGGAGCCAGAATAAGGCTTGAACGCAGAAGGTGTCTGCGTCAAGTCGACGGTCTCGGGGAGCTTGCCCCGCGCTTTAGCGGTGGTCATTTCGAAGCGCGCCCGCTTGGAGGTGGCAAGGGGAGGTGATGCTGAGGATGATGAGTCTAACCGCGGCCTTCGCCGGGAGGGAGAGGTTGTTTCCGACGCCAACGGTTGCATGGAGTGAACCCAGGCGATATATCAAGAAAAGAACGAGGCCTGGAACAACCGTACAAAGAGCTGTCGCGCAGGCCTCGGTTTCTCGGACTGTCCGGTGTTTGGTTGCGGTATTCGATCGTGAGAGCAAACGGAGGCGAGAAGTGATTTAACAGAGTTGCTCGTGATAGAAAATCAAACGAAAATGGACAAACTCGAAGAAGCGTCAAGGGAATACTTTTGGAGATGATGGCAAGTCTGAATGATACATGAGGTGTGTGTGTTGATTGATTGAAGGTGATTGAATCCATGATAAGATAAGAGATTGGAGCTACCGCCATTTATCTCCGGCTTGAAGAGCGTCATCGGTTTGTATGACAAAAACAAAGCAACAACTTGCGTACACACTATACAAGACAAGAATGTGATCACAATCTTCAAAAGAACACAAGATGGGCATTCTAGCTCCATTGAAGCCTTGTCTGAATCAATTTCAAGTCTCCGATCTCTTCTTTCATCTTAGTATAAGCACTTTATAGGCCGACTTAGGGTAATCCTTGGGTATTAGCAACTCCCGACTTACATCAACGCTCTAATAGCTTAGACTTCCTTGAGTGATAGCAAGCATCCATTAAGGGTATTATTAATTGACCTCCGTGTCTTCAACTGTACAGTAACATTGAAATGCAATTGGCGCCTTGAGCTGAGCCTTGAGCTATGAGTGATATGCCTCCATTCGCTGTGCCGTCTATTATGATTCAGTCCTTGATACGCCGCCAACTACATAATGACTAGGTATTACATTTCTCTCTGCCTCAAGTTGGCTTTTACCAAACATCTTAGGCATATGCTGCCCAACCTAGAAAAGGGGGTTTGTTAGCTGTAAACTCAAGTTGGTGACATCCGATTAGCTTACCGGAATACAACACTGCCAAATTTCGCTCATCGGTGGCTTGGTTGATCAACTTGTTCACTGTTGCAGTCACACTCAACGTTTTCGAGAGCTTCTTCCTCACAATCTCTAAAGCTCTGTCAGCTTCGGATGGTTCATTGACGTGGCCTGCAGCCTTTTTGCCCTTCTTTGTCTCTGCCTCGCTTTGTTCATCGTCCATTGGGGTTTCTTCATTGTGTCTCGCCTTTTGGAGTTTGGCAAGTCGGAGTGGTGAGATGGACCACGTATACAGCGGATCAAACCGCAACACATCCAAGATTGTCATGATCGAGTACTGCTCTTCTCTGAGAGCATCTAGCGTAAACTCGCAGCATCTCCGGAAGACGCCTTCTGTCTTGGTGATTCCCATTCCATCCACGATGTCTCTTGTCAGTCTGAAGGGGACCAACTCCGGTACTGGCAGGATACGGCCAGCCTCAAATGCAACACCCAAGTCAATGTGGACAACTTCCCCTGTCTTGTGGTCCAAGAGAATGTTGTGCCCATGTCGGTCTCCTAAACCGAGAACATGTCCCAGCATCGATATAGCCGCAGTGCTTCTTGTGTACGCTAGTCTTTTTAGGAACCATTCATCTGGATCCATGAAGTGCTCCATAAAGAAGTATCTCATGACTGGATGGAATTTCTCCGTGACCTTGCGATAGGTGCTGATTCGAGTTTCCACCGTCCGGCTTTGGACCCCAAATATTTCCTTACGACATTGGGAGCCCTTCAAGTCTCTTGGGTAGTATCTTTCATGGGCTGGCATCAAGAACTCGTGAAGTGGGATCGTGTTGGGGACGAATTCAATCAAGCCTGAAGATGCAGTGAGTGGCAATACCTTGTATGTCCTGATTCCTAGGTTACGCTGCTGAGTCGTTCTATGAAGCTTCAGCAGAGACGATACGGCCGAAAAGACCTGTTCCATGATAGCATCCTGTCGCAAGTCGTCGTGTCCTCCTTTGACAAGCTGTTTGTAGCGCACACCATCGCTTCCAATGGCAGTAATGATCTTGGGAGCACTGACGCCTGAAGCAATGGTCATGGTGGGTTCTAATTTGGAGATGGTCGGGACCTTTGAGTAATCTTTTGTATGGGAGAGTTCGATGTGCATGGTTGGAGACGGAATTCGGTATTTGATCAGGCAGTTAATGAGGTTATGCCCGGGCGAAGACTCTTTGAGCGGGATCTTCGCACCCGACTTGTACCTATTCGGGTTCCGGTCCATAGCAAGAGCGTGATAGTATTTGCTTGTCTTGTCGATCGAGAGCCAAATGTTGGCAACAGATTGCGTCTCGGAAAGTCGTTTCGCAATACGATCTGTTGCTCTGACACGTAGAACAGCTACATCATCCTTCTGCTGTGCTTTTGCCTTGGTTCCAGACCAGATCTGATACATTCCGTGATAGGGATGGTCTACACAAATTTTGTAGACCAGCTCTAACAACAATTTCTGGAATGAGGTGTCCTGGTCTTGCAGGCGGGATGTCAGTTGATTGGTGAGACCAGCAAATTTCCTCGTCGGCACGTCGGACAAATGTCGCATAACCGCCTTATTAGTAGTCTCCTCTTCTGATCGCTCCAGCCAAAGAGCCGTGAAACGAAGGGCGTCATTATTGTGCTCATCAGAGGCAATAAGAGATAGGAGATAGTTCTCGAGACTCAGCCGGACGAATTCACTGCGGGTCTGCTCGACTCGCCGCAGTTCCTGCTCATCAAGATCTAGCCATTGCTTCTCCTTGTTCAAGACATGCGAATATCTGGTTTTCAGCTGAGTATCCTTTGTACCGCTGACTAGGGTTTTCAGTTCTGCCACTTCATCGCCCTTGGCCTTCTTTAGACTTTGAAGTCTTTTCAAGTCTTCCAGGCCATCTGGGTCCTGCAATTGTTGATCACAGAACATGGCAAACTGATGGAATACAGCACCCGCTTGCCGGCCTTGACCTTTGCCTTTGAGCTCCTTGAGTGCAGGTTCCAGGTAGTTTTTCTGAATGTCATGTGGCTCTTCAAGGCGAGCGACAGAGACCTGATACCCAATCTTCGAAAGCAAGTCAGACCGGCTGACTGGCAGAGTTTGCTTTTTGAGGGAAGCATCTCTATCTATGCCTTGGAGCATACGGATGGATGTGCTCATCTGACCATAATCCCAGAGAGAATTAGCGGTTTCAATGTTGACCGCTGCGTCAACATGTATGTCTAGGGCGGCGCATGTCGGGATGAGCTTGGTGAGCCCAGTGGATATTCTGAGACTCTCTTGTGTCGCTTGGTGATAACGATATATCTGAGATGCGGTGATCATTGCTTCTACCTCCATATGCCGTGCAGAGGCCGCGGAAAGCTTGATATTTGTTCGAAGGGTATTCTGCTGACTGACCATACTCATCGTAGACGCACGGCAAGACAAGATCTGGCTGACACTACCGTACCTAATGATGGTCAGTAGTTTGCTCTACGAATATTAATGGATACTCACAGTCCGCTCCGCATCCAATCACTTCGAGTTTTGAATTTTTCGATGAGCCCATCCATCTCTGCGGTGTCTGAAACCCCTATAACGTCATCAAGTTCTGTTAAGGATGCCAAAGCTCCAAGTCGTTTCCTCAATGAAGTTGCGTTTAGATCGAGGGCAGCCAAACTCCTCATCGTGCGACTGAAGCCCTCGTGCACAGCCGTTCGGATATTCATAATATCAGCTGCCTGAGAAATACTTTGATACGCTTTGTATACTGTGACCGCGTCATGATCACTTGAGGGAGCAGGAAGGTTCCAAATCCCTAATTTCCTAGCAGTATTGAAAGTGTCCTCGAGAGCAGCTGGGGATGACTCCATGTTTTGTTGTGTCTGAAGAAGTGAGTTTGAGAGTCCTGACAACCCAAGTGTACCCAGGGCTCTAACTAAAGCTTGTTCGTCTGACTGAGTCATTGGATCTCCGTAGAATATGTGATTGTCGTACATGGCGCCTCGGAATGCAAGACTTCTGGGACCGTCATTCTCATATTCTACGCGAGCGACAACCTTAGAAAGGCTGGGTTCTTCGGGCAGCCCATAGTATGCATCTGGATCATCAATGTTCTCAAATATCGTAAGGAGAGTGTCGCTCATGTCCACCTCCTTTGCGGCCGAGGACCTTCTTGAGGACCGCGAGGTTTCAGGAGTAACATACTCAGCGAAAAGCAAAGCGGTCTTATACATTCCGCATCGCGACGCCGTTGATGCAACCATCGCGGAATCCACCTCGAGCCAACACGATCGGTCAGCTATTGAGGATTCTTTGGGGTACTGCTGTGTCCTGAGATACAGAAGCATGTTGATGAGCAGTTTTAGATTTTCTTTGGCTGCAGGATCAGTGCATTTCAGCCAGCTCTTGATCGCCACAGAAAATGGACGCTTAGGGGAGTGTTGCTGATTTATCGGAAAGTAGAGCGCAAGATGAGCAACGAAGGGAAACGCACTCTCCGCAAAGTGCTCAACTCTGGCGAGAATAGGGGCCAGGACCGAGAGAATGATTGACTCTGGAACACATTGGGCAAGGTGTGCACTCAGGCTCGGGAGCCATTCTTTCGAGGTGATTTCCACAGACCACACGTCCTGCTGATCTGGTGAAGAAGGAAGAGTAATAGGGGCTTTGTCAGACGGGGGGGATCTGTGCGAGCCCCATTGGGATGTTATTAAGAGAGACTCTGTTAGACTCTTCTGACAAGCTACAGTTAGTGGTTCATCTTCAAGTATAGCAGCATCCGAGACGATGGATCTTAGAGCAGCTTCGGCAAGACCAGCAGTGACAGAATCGGGATTTGAGGTGAGGTCCTGAAGCAGGTAAAGTATTCCCATCTCTGGGCCATTTGACCCTGGAGCTATTTGTTGGTAGCGAGTTAGATGTGATTCGCGGAGAACATTGACTGGGATCTCCCCGGAAGCCGAAAAGGCTCGCCCAACAACTCGCCCTGCCCATGCTAGATACTCTTCACTCAGGTTTTCTGTATCGCAGCTCTTCCATACAGCCGTAGAATGCTTGACAGCATCATGATCAGATTCGATGATGTCGTCCTTGATTGACGCAGGAATGCTAAAGTCGCCACAAAGAAGACCGAGAGCTAGCTGTCGAGAAGAATCGTTGAGAAGCTGGTGATCTGCGCCACCGTCGTCCAAGATATCCAGCAATAGTTTGCTCTCTGCAGTGCCTCTTTCAGCATTTCCAGAAGCTCGAATCCGAGCAGCAGATTGTGTTATGGACTTGAAGGCATTTCTTTGCGCAAGATCCTTAAACGCTGGCGAGTCATACTCCTCGAGGTACTTGTTGAACCATCCATGGAACTTTTCCGCTTTGCTCATAGTTGCTTTGAACTGACTCTCCTGGGTAGTGCTCGACTGACTTGATTCCAGAAATACTCGGAGCGACGCGAGGGTCGACAGGGCATAACCAGCGAGAAACGACGGCACGTTGCTGAGATGCTTGGCACCTTGACCCAGGAGATACTGGCTGATTCCAAGTGCATCATCTGCACACTCCGAGTCCGTGATAAACTTACGGGTTGCGTTCAGGAGCATTTCCAGGGGATAGGAGTCCCAAGCGACTGACCCAGCAAGGGAAATTAAGACTCGAACCTTTCGAAGAACAGAGCATGCGTGTAAGGGACCTAAAGCCGGATGCACGGTATTGAGAAGCTTCCGAGCGATTGAGACAACCACAGGTGGCGTCCATAGGTCGTGAAATTGGAACTCCGTGTTTTGGCAGAGTCTGTAAAGTTCATGGATGAGATATTTAGCCTTGAACATTGGCTGTTGGTTCGCTGGGAGCTCAGCAGGTGAATGAGAAATGGCTTTCACGGCCCCCATGATCTCGCCAGCGTAGTCAAGCTTGTACCTGGCAAACACCCTCTCTAGAGAATTTTCTTGGTCGATGAGGTCAAAGAAGAGGGCCGCTATATCAACAAGGTTGATATAAATAGAGTCCATGTATACTTGACTTCCGAGCAACTTTTTGATATGTGCCTCGCCTCGCTCCTTGTCCTCGCCACCATTGGAGTCACCAAAGATCATACTATATGCAATGGCAGTAGTGAAATTTTGACGAACGAGGTCACTTTCAGAATTTCCTAGGTTGCGGCACACTTCTGCAAATGCCTCGTTTTGTCCTCTCATTACTGTCAAGCCAATGGCTTCGGACTGGGCTGACTTGAGGAGATCTCCGAGTGTCGCGAAACCAAAGATGGAGAACGGGATATCCTCAATCGGATCGCATTCCAACCAGGTATACAAGAGTTGGCGGGAGAACAGGCGGAACAAGGCTTTTGGAGATTCCAATTTCAGCGTGTTTGACACATTGATCAAGCATCGAGTTGCATACTGAGTTGAGTCCAATATCTTTCCTGGGGTTTCAAAAATATGATATGTGCATCTCCGAAGCAATGTCGACCATCGGCAGGCGAGATTTGACAAGACTAGTAAGCGAAATGCGATGCCAGTAGTATCGAGAGGGTTGGTTGGTAAACTGTCCAGCACATCCACAAACACTTCATCGTGAAGCTTGAGAACAAAAAGATCGAAAACGCTAGCGATCTTCTGGGAGATAGCGAACTTGACCAACATTGGACCTTTCTTCAGGATGTAAAGTAAACATGTTCGAGGCGAATCAAGCCCTTGATCTTTGCCATACTCTGTGTTGGTTCGGAGCAGGGTAAACAATAATCGAACCATTGATGTTTGGGCCCTTGGCGAGAAAATGTTTGATGTGAGACAGACCTTGATGAAGTGATAATAAAGATCACCCACTCGCTCTGAAAGATGTCGTTTATCGTTCAGCCAAATAGGGTGAAGACCATCAATCACTCCGATACAGGTGCTTAACACAACTTCGGCACACTGATAATCTGGCTGGCCAATATACTCCCCAAGTCTTTCGATGATGGCAAGCGCGTTGTCTGGGGTAACAACGAGATCAGAGGTAAAAATGTCTAACAGCAGGTTTTGGCACATGAGTAAATCATCGTCCGGCAAGTTGATGAGATGTTCCACGTAGATATCAGGGATGAGGCCAATTTGCCCAACGTCGCCATTTATTATAGACAGGAAATGCAGCCGCGTCCTCGTTTCTGTATAGAAAGCCTGCGTATCCAACTTCATCTGAATATCGAAGCGTGGGACTAACATTGGCGCATGAATCGAACTTGCTCTGCTACTTTGTGAGTCAAAGTCCTCGTCAATGTCCATCAGGTCGATGCTGTTGTCACGATGCGTCTGTTCCTTTTGTTCTCCAAGTGAGCTCCAGATTCGAGAGAAGAGTTGCAGAAGGCCAGGGTTGTCTGTGAGAGCCCTGTTGAGGCTTGTCGTATTTAAATCAGGCATAATGGGCCGGACGGCTCGCAGGATTGTATCAACAAATGCATTAGGCTCAACGGACGTCAAGGCAGAGTTCATTCCTTTCTCTAGAATTTCTTTGAGAGTTGACTCCACAGACGAAGACTGAGTCGAGTTGATGTCGATAAACAATGGTAGCAACAACGTGCCCGCCAAACAGGCTGATACAAGACTTTGGAAGCGATCAAAAGAGATTTGTATACCGCCTTCATTCATCTTCTTTGTCCACGACGTACAAAGCTCCATTAGCTCACCCAACTTAGTGTAAAAGAGTTCGAGGGTGAGTTTCTGAGAAGCATATCGTGTGTTGGCATCCGCCAATGGTGGTGAGTTTGTGGGCTTTGAATAGCTGCAGCTCCCGGCTGTTGCGGGATTGTTAGGTGCATTTTCCGAAAGGAGTATGTACCGCGTGAAGGACTCGACCTCTTTGAATGAACTCCAGGTCTCTGTCAATGGGCCTCCTGGAGCTGCCGGGTGGGAGGTCAACTCCAGAGTTGTTGTTCCGCAACATGTTCGAATGAGGTTCACCAAGTCAATTGGCTGAACGTGCAAGGAGTTATAGGATGCGAAAGCGGACTCATCTATAGAGTGTTAAAATGTATTTGAGTTCAGGACAACAAACTCACTTGGGTTCCATCTCAGAAATGCCCATCGAATGATATGATGACATGTACTTTGGCTTGCGCTCGGGACCTTCGCGTTCCGTAGATGAAGAACATGGAACATCAAGCTGATGGAGGCATCACTCAAGGTGCTAGGTCCACTGACATCGGCAGTTGTAACCATGTTATTAATGTCCTGCGAAATGGTGTGATAAGGAAGGACGTCTGCTTCAAGTAGCTGGTGTAGAAGCACAGCGGCTGCTCGGCTCGTTCCTGGCAGACTGACAGATCGTATGGCGAAGCGCCAGAGCTGATGCCACATGTCCACTTGATCATGGCAGCCTTCCGAGTAAGCAATACAGCTGATAATGTTAGCAGTATGCCCTGTCGGATAGTGCCCAGCGAATGGATGATCTTACCTTGCAGAGGCAACGAGGGCCCAAGAAGCTGTAACCGGGTTCTTGTCATTTGCCAATGATATCAAATCTGGCAGTAAGCCGAGAAGTTCTTCACGGCTTAATGAATTATGAGCTAAAAGAAAGGGGATCAACTGCAGGGCAGTCCTGCAGATTGAGACATCGACAGCCTTCAGCTTGAGCCGGATGCGGCTCGAATTATCTTGACGAGTTCGCCGTCTTTTGCGCGGATGCTCATCTTGTTCACCATTATCATCTCCTTGTCTTTTCAGACGAGGCAGCGCCATGATACCTTCGAGAAATGCCAGATTTTGGACGATAGCCCAATGTCCCTCGCCATAAACATTATGTGGTCGGAGGCCAAAAACATCCAGTTGTAGGCCATATATGGGCAACGAGGATAAGGCAAATGTGATGTCGCTCATTTGGAGGCGGAATGCTTCACCACGCCTTGAGTATTCAGACCAGATGTTCTCTACCAAATCTTCCAAGTCCAAGCGCATGGTTTCATCTGATGACCTGAGAGCCAAGTGCTCTATGTGAAGGTGTGTCAAGAGTATACTTCTAGAGATCTCTATTCTTAACGCGCGGATGACTTCATCCTGAGATACTTTCTCTGATCTCCACCAGTAGCTCATGAGCGGCACCAGTGTTTGCACCAGAGAGCTGGCGTGCTCCAAATCATCAGCATGAGTAGCAGAGAAAATAGCATTGATGATAGCGAATGCCAGAGTCTGCAAAGAGCCAAGGCTGACTTGCTTGAGGCTCAAGACTCTGAGAACTACTGGTGTGATATCTTTGAACTGCCGAAGGAGGGGTGCATTTCCACCAACAACAAGATAGTACAGTCCTTCTAAGACATCTTTCAGTAATCCTCCCTCGCCAGGGGCAGCTCGTCTCTGACTTTGGGTTGATGGAGTTGATCGTCCGCCAGATCGGCCATATCCTGCTGATCCTGGAGCCGGCGATGATCGAACCAAAGCCGGAGATGCTCGGGCCAGTAAGAGAGTCGAAACATCTCCTTCGTTAGGAAGCAAGAACTGAGCAACACTGAGGAAGAACCCAACACAGAGCTCCCATGGGTGGCCTTCCTTCCTGGCGAGAATCTCCACGTGAGCCGGCCTGGAAAGCACCTCGGTCAAAGCCTTGATGTAGTCCTGGAGTAAAGGGGGCACGAAATCGTCATTAGGCCCCGGAAGAACCTGAGTGATGTGGTCCACGATGGCGAGAAGTGTCTTTCGTCCAATCTTTGGGTTACCACGTCCCACTGTCATGCGTACGGCATCGGCACATTTTGATAGCCGAGAGGTCGTAGCATTTATTGTTGTTTGAGATTTCTTCTTGTCATAGAAAATAGGTTTCTCCCGAAGAACGAAACTGAAAATAGCTTCAAATATCTCATGGTAACTCTTGTCACCGAGGTCGGAGCTTTTCCTTCCAGTTAGAGTGGTCGAAAGGGAGTTGCTTTCTACTTACAGATTTGTAGCTCGATTACGCGGGTTAAGAAGATGCGCCAGTTCTAAGATGAATGTAAGCTCTCCGAGTCTAGAAGAACCAAAGGCAGACAGACATACCGTCTACAGCTTTTTCTCTATCTCTGACTGCACCGGCCTTCACATCACCTAGAATCGGCCATGTCAGTAGTTGCAACCATTAAGTCCTCAGTATCCATAGGTTACGAACGCGCTAGATTCATAACATTGAATCCATGAGACGAAGCCATAATGAGCGCGAGTAAATATGACCGCCACAAAGACTTGCTTCTTCTTCATTGAAATATCAAATCGTCATCGGAGCTAGGTAAAGATGAGGTGAAATATCCAGGCGGTGCACAAATCCGCCAGAAAGCGCGACTGAAGATTGTGCCTGCTGTACGTATTATGCAAATATCCGATGGTCTAAGCTCGTTTGCTCGACAACCAAGGGACAGTGGAAGCCGTGTAATAGGTAGGTACCTACCTTGGGTAAGGTACTTAGGTATGAATAGAATACCTAGGTAAGAAGAACAAAATCATAGGATAAACTGAAGTAGTGGATGACTATTGGGAGAAGAATCGCAAAAAGATTGCAAAACAGGAGCGCTTCCTTGAACACGGAATAAGCTGCAGCTACAGAAAATAGGCACCCTTCAGCATCGTACCGTACTCATGGACGCTTTATACCGACTTACCGTTGCTAACGTTGGAGGCCCATAGCTCAGAATCGCTCTATGCTTATGCAGAGCTGTTAATTTGATTTCTTGGTGGCAAGACTACCAAGACATATCGTTCCTATCTTTAACTTCTAGAATGCCAGTATGGTTATCTAATGTTAACTCTGTTGCTGTTGTTACTTGAGGTCATAAATCGTTGAGAGACGATTGCAAGGCCTAAGGCGGCCCTATTTTTTTACGGCATACCTGGGCTGAAAGCTCCTAGAGCTTTCAGGCGGCAGAAAGCTTCTCACCGCCTAAACCACTAAGAAGTTAACCAATCAAATAGCTCGATGAGCTCACCTACTGGGGAAGTCAACAAGGCTCAAAGTGAAGAATCTCAAAACCGCGACCACTAACAACCATCGACAAAAAGATCCAACATTTGCGACACGCTACGCACCACGGTGCAAATCTCGCAGCTTGTACTCTACACTCGCTGTCGCCTCTTTGATCAACATGCGACAGTATTGAACCATAAAAATGGCCGAGATCACCGCTTTAGATGCCCTCCAAGCTTTCCATCAAGGGCTTCTATCATTACGCGAAGGTCGCGTGGAGGGCGCAGAGGCACTGGGCAACGAATTTCTCGTCCAGGTCTTTGAGACAGAACTAGGGAAGTTATGGGATAAACCAGCAAGGAAAGGGGACAATAGAAATGCTGTCAAGTCTGGTAAGGAGTTTGTGGGCGCAACTCAAGGTTCTCTCTCATCTAACTGATTACACAGGCAAGGTTGTCATTGACGGTGATGAATACTCAATAAACGACAACTTCCAGCAAGACGTTCTCACATTTTCTGACGAGGTAGAACTTGACGAGCTCGAATCTACCCGGTGCTTACTTGAATCCCAAGAAGACCCCGACACGCTTGGCCGATCCCTTCTCGAATGTGCCATTATCCGATTCCACCAGCAGCGCAAATACGTTTTGGACATTGTTAGACTTCTCCTCGAGCTAGAAGGCCTCGACGATGATCTTGCCGACACCGAAGCTCTCGAGAGCGTCAAGCTCTACGTGGCAGAGCGTTTGCTTCAGCCAAGCATGGGGGCAGATGCCGCAAAACGGATAGTACCTAGGTGCATGGCTTCCATGAAGGAGATTAAGGCCTGGCTTCAAAAGATAGGAGACAAGATCGCTGCTGCCCAGACTCTTGGTCAAACTACAACAGGGGGCATTTCTGAACAAATGGAGACTATCGAGTTCTCCAGAGTCAGCTTGATGCAACAACACGAGCTACTGGGTGTCATCCTCTGCCGGAGTATTGAAATGAGACAAGGGTCAACACAAGACTTTCTTGACTTCGTTTCGGTTCTCCAAAAAGTTGATAGGTATGATGCTTTGCTGGTCCACCTTATACCATCAATTGGAGCATACATTTCCGTGTTCGGGTCTGCGGAAGGAGGATATGACCTCATCAAGGCTCGTGAGCTGAATGGCAAACTGTTTCCGGCGGACAGTCCTCTGTGGCCTTTATCTCAGCTACAGGCTGCTTTCCGTGCTTGGTGGCTCGCCGAGTATAGTGGTTTCTACGTGGATGATCCTCCGGAGGCTGCCCTCCCCCCAAACACCGACTTGGACGAGGAGGACCGACAACGATCAAAAGCTTTCCTGGAGTCTCTGAAGGATGGGTCCTTTGACTTTCTTCTCTCCATCGCTGCCGATGTTAAGTCTCCTGATTGGCACGATCCTGTGAGAGCAGGTATGCGCAAATGGCTCCAACGAAAATCCCCCGCACTAGCACCAGATGCCATTCCGTTCGCCGACTTCTTCCAATTGACACTGATGCTCCAGCTTGAAGTATTTGTCGATGGCTTTATCTCTAACCTTCCCGATGTCCTACGAAAGCTTCGTGTGGAGGAGGATGAGCAACGCCAATCCAGCCAGACTCACGAGCAGGATCTAGATCTCGAAAGATTCTTGTTGGTCATTGCGTACGCTTATGAGGGCCGACCCGATGCTGCGATGAACTTTTGGTCCGATCCCGACAGTAACCTGGTTGGCTTCATGCATTGGGCTTCTCGTAGAGCCTCAACGCCTCTGGTGACAGCCTTCTGCGAGATGCTCCAGGCTATTTCGGAGAATGAGGAGTGCGCTTCTGCTGCACACGAGTTCTTGATGGATGAGGGCCATCATTCATCTGGGAAGATGAGAAAATCGCAGTCTTTAACATGGGCACAAATCTTCAGGGAGCTCGACTTCTTCTCTGCCAAGATAAGGCAGAAGCCAACACCGCCCCAGACAATTCGATATCGAAATGAAAAGATGAGCAGTGATCAAGCAGAGACCGAACCAGAATCGGCCATGATGCTTGAATGTTACCTTCGATTAATGTCAAAGCTGGCCAGCGAAAGCGAGACAACCAGACAGTTTCTCCTTCACAATCCCAACTATAGCCTGGTTGAAACATTGTATGAACTCGCAAGCAGCCCCATTCCCCCGCGTTTACGCGGCTGTACCTTTATGGCTCTACGAGCTTTGATGTCACGAAAATCGCTTCAGGAGGGCATTATTATGTGGAATTGCCTTGATACCTGGATCACAGGAGGGTACGCTTCTCATCCAATCACTCGCCAAGCCCAGCAATCACCAATTGTCTCTATGGACCGTATCTTTGATGAGATTAGCAATGGTTTTGAGGACCCCGAGTCTTTCATTCAACTCCTACTTTCTCTTATATCTCCAGCCATCGATAGCAGTCCCCTCAATGACGGATTGCCATTCCCTGAGAATCTCGGTTCAGCTTCCCGCATGCCTGGTATCGAGGTTTATGTCGACTTCGTGATGGGACTGGTCTTTGCTAACAAAGCAAATGACCTTCAAGATGTGAACCAAACTCGCGTTCTTCGCCTTAGCTGCCTAGAGTTTATCTTGGTCTGCCTCAACACATTCAACGAGGATCTTATTATCATGGCTAATGAAACAAACATCAACGTCGATGGAGTCATCGCAACTACCGACCTAGCAACCTATGTCCGCATGCATCCTTTTGCCAGAGTGATGGAATGGATGTTCAACGACAAAGTCATGGCTGCTCTATTCAACACAATTCATCAAGAGCCCGTAGATGTTGGGAATGCTGCACCGGACTCGCCCCTTATTCTTGGCATCTTACGTGCTGTTGAGGTTATTAGCAAGGTCCTTGACCTCCAAGCCACCTATCTCGAGCTTGTTCGGCCCATCATCAAACTCCAATCAAACCAGCGCCGACCTCCTGTATCGAACGCCGCATTTGCCTCATTTGAAGATGGCCTAGTAACTCGATTGAATCTTGTTGTTGATCTAGGCAACTATTGTGGCATCGGACACCCAGACCTTACTCTTGCATGCCTAAAGTTGCTCGAGAAGATGTCCTCTTCGTCGAAAATTACTGCTGTTTGGTCAGGCTCTAATCGTCAAATGCACCGTAACAAGGCTATTGTGGCCTTGGAGGCGAACGGTGAACACGAAGCCATATCCCGATCATTTGTCTCGGAGTTGATAACCCCTCTTGAAACTGGGCGTGAGGCAGACTCCCCAGCTTATGTCACCAAAATTTACATCCTCGACTTCCTATATCAATGCCTACAAGAGACGCCTCGCAAGCCGACGATTGCACACTTGCTTCTCGGCTTCAAGTGCGGCATTGACTCTCTGTCCGTGGATGCTAAGGGCGCTTTCGCTTCGAGAACTTCTCTCTTCCACACATTATTAAGACTACTCCTAGAGGCTCCCTCTGGCGATGCCCAAGGAATGCGACAGTGGCTCATCGCTATCAAATCACGTGTGATGCGCATTCTACACATCCTTTGGGGTTCGCCCCTATCTGCACCTGTTGTGGTCGAGGAACTTCGTGAGAATGAGATCCTCTTCCACCTTTTGTTGCGCGAAACAGTCATCAATCCTGACCTCCCTTGGGAAGGTGGGAATGTCGCCATGGTGCAGTTCCCTGTGACAGATGGTGCTGTGGCTTTAATCGATTTCTTGTCTCTCCGCAGTATGGGCTTGGAATACATTGCTATGGAGCTTTGTAGCATAGCTCAGAACCGTATGCCCAGCGTCAAGCGCCGCATCTTCGAGGCTCTGAATGGTCAGATTATTGGAGAGGGAAACACACCTATACCGATTCCAACTATTTTCGACCTCTATGACTTCCTCCTCCCAGAGGGCGTTTGGGAGATCCCATTGCCCCCTCTTCAATACTATAAAAATATCGACCTCTCAGCCTGTCTAGAGAACGACGCGGACTCCAACCCAATATACAACCTCGAGCGTGTTAAAGAAGTGCTGCTGTTAAAACGAGGCGAGGCTCAAGGATCGGGGGCACTGATTGCAGCTCAAGATCTGGCCGCTGTCGAACGCGAAGAAGGCATGATAATAGAATACCTTATTTCTTCAAATCGACAGAAGCAGCTCACAACACAGAGCCTCAAGGTGCTGAAGACATGGACGAAACTTTTGCTTGTTATGATCGAGTCGAATGACTTCAAGGGTTCAGCACAAACCTCTTTCTTCCTGCAGGCCCTACAATCGATTCTACCCAGTTTAGAAGCATTTGCTTCCGAGCGGCCAGATGAGGCTTTCGAACTTGCACGGTTGGCCAAGGTCTTACTCTTCAAGCTTGACCTCTCAGCGTCCACAGACGACAAGCAAGGCTCGGCCATCGGTAATCTCGTGAGTGACAAACTCTTTCAACTTTTCCAGATCTGCTTGCAAGCTATCGGCAAGTGGGCTGGAACCCCGGACTTGAGATCCGTTTACTATGGTATCTGCTACCGCTACCTGACGGGCATGGCTGATCAAGGATCTCTGATCTCGAATCGTCCCAAGACTATCAAGACGATCCAAGTGTATGGTGAGCGCTTGATAAATGTTATCTGCGATGATGCCTACGGTGGTGAAGCTCAATGCCAGACAGCGGCGTTGATTCTACTCAACGCTCTCGTCAGCCTAGGTCGTCAGGAGAGCGATGACCATGTCGTAGAGACTCTCAACCGACTGAATTTCATCGGCATCATGGTGGATTCTTTGCGAAATATCATGCAAGAGTGGCATGAAGTCTTCACATCAGGTACGTCTTTGTTTGTTTCCTTGCCGAAGCTACTGCTGACTCTTTCTTTCAGGCACCTCTGAGCAGCAGAATTACCAGAATGCTCGCCTTGCTCTACTCCTTGAGCTTGCGCAGACTCGATCTGGAGCCAAGTACATCATCCATTCCAATCTTTTCCGGTCACTTGAGGATTCAGGTCTCTTCGGAGCAGATCCCGAGCTTCAAATAAACAACACCAACCCTCGTGCTCTTGAGCAACACTATGGTCTTCTGGCTCAAGTCGTGCGCATTATCGGTGCCGCCCTTGTCTCTCGCGGTAGTCACAACGCGGTGCAGGGTCGCAAATTCCTCACAGAGCATCGGATGCTCGTCACCCATACCCTTAAACGAAGCGCGGGTATCGGAAGCGGCAACGCGGATGAGGGCCTGGATCAAAATATTGAAGAGTTGGCTGAAGGGTTAATGGTCATCATCGCAGCGACACGGTTCCTTGAGGTAACGCTTGCTCACTCCCTCAGATACACAGCCAACCAACTAACAAACTTGCAGTTCGAGAATGAAGTTCTTCCTGAGCCGAAGCAGCAGAGCCACGGTCTTTTCCATTAAGTCAGTCTAAGAGAAGGAGAGATGCCTTAGATTTAATTTGCAATGACATAAAGGAATGCGTGTCAAGATGGGATATAAGCTGTAGAGTTAAAGGCGGCGTTGGCAGGATAGCGTGGAGTGGAATATGCGTTGAGTGTGGTTTAGTCTGTATAGATGAAATAATCAATCACGTTAGTGCCGAGACAAGACATGAAGAGCGACCCTCATGTTGATTTTACATGTTGTACGTCTAAGCCCATGGTGGGAAGAGGAATACGGGCTCTTCTACACTTCGTATGGCAATGAGCATGCTTTCAACAGATGCATTTCACATACTCTGACATCATACATCTCGGTTCATAATCACTGCTTCAAATATTCGACAACTGGGGTCGGCACAAAGCAAATCAAACTGTATCAGAGGTCTAAAGTCTATGCGCCATATAATGTTACCGAAACACCAAACGGTTAACCCTGTGGATAAGTCTCTGTATCCTTTCCATGGGCACGGCACGATACGTATATCCCTCGCCTACCTAGTTACTCCGAGTGCGCCATTTCCTGAGCGACGCAACAACCGTAGTTGCGTATTAAATCAATGCAGTCCTATGTTCCCCTTATCCATGTAAATGCTGGGTATCTTTATCTGACGCCCCAAAGTGACCCGCCCGTCATAACGTTAAAGAAGAAAACACTATATAAGCCACGAGGGCGTGTGGCGGCTGGCACAATCCCGTACCTGTGACGAGTTCCAAGTATCCACGAATGCCGATTAAACGGAGTGCCACGTAGCAATAACGAAGGTGTATCAGAGTCAGCCATCAAACTCTGAACCAAGCACTGAGAATCACAGCATTCGCCATTGTAGATGGTTGTCGAGCACATCAAGACAGTGTATTGGCCTTGCGCTTTCCTTTCCGTGTGGCAGTCATGAGCTTCAGTTCAAGGGGCCAGTATCCCTTGGTCTTGCTGTTATAGCTCTCTCGAGGCTTCATGTCAAGTTTTTGACGGCACATGGGACATTTGCCTTTGGTGACGTCGACATGAAGAGACTGGTGCAAGCAAGAAGCGCAATATAGATGACCTGGGGCTATGTTAGGATCTTACATGAATCTTCAAAACCAGAAGTGATGTCACTTACCACAATGTGTGACTGTGAGGTTAGAGCAGTCGTCCATACAGATGACACATTGAAAGGCAGCAAGCTTGACGCGATCATCCTTTTCTGGCTTTCGAACTTCCTCGAACACTTCGTTGGTCTCGGTAAGATCGATGGTGTCGAATTCTGTTTTGGCTTCAACGTCGATGGGGGAACGAGTAGGGCTTGTGCCGAATAGCTCAGCATTCATATCTTTGCTGGTTGCGGGTGACTTTCTCTGTCTCGACGTGGGCCGGGGCCGGGGCGGAGCCGCGGGTGCAGCAGTCGTCGATGTTCGTCGTCGCTTACTCGCGTGCGCTGAACCAGTTCGAGCAGCCGCGGCTGTGGTACTCCGCCGAGTTGCGGGTGGCATAGCTTCGGAAAAGGAGCTTGCGGGACTGTCAAAGAAGAAGTCGTTCTCCTCGAGGGAGTCGAAAACAGGCAGCGATGCTTGAGATTCGCCAGTAGAGTTGCTAGCCGACGAGAGCTGTGTTGTTGTTCGCTCAGGGCCGAGAGGGTGGAGGATGCAGTTGGCGGACGATAACTCTCGGACCGTTGTATTTGTAGTGGCGTTGGTGGATGCGGTGGTGTTGCGGAATGCACGATGCGGCGTGGAAGCCTGAACGGTTGATTGAAGGCTTACGCTATGGGACTGACTCGGCCGTGAATCGGGGTTCGTGAACGGTGGGTACGATGAGGGCGACGAAAAATCACCATCAGCAAGGTCAGCGAGGAAAGCGTCTTCGATTTCGGAAGCGAGCAGTGAATTCTCTAAATTGGCGTTATGCAAAGACTCGGGGTGGTCATTTTCCCAGGAACCTATTGGCGGAAGCTCAATGTGTGTTGATGATGCGCTCGCTGGTTCTCCCCAAGGTGATGTTTGGATGTTCTGGGGTGGAGGGGAGTGGGAGGGCCTCGGCCGTTGGGTGGTTGTTAACGGGCTTGGAGTTCGATAAGTACGGAGGCGAGGGTTGGAAATCAATGGTGGCAAAGAGAAGTACGTTAGAGGTAAAGACGATGATGTTGTTGTCTGGCGAATGTGGGAGCGGCTCGCACCACCACCACGGCTGCTTCTGCTGCTGCTATTGCCACTGCTGCCACTGGCATTGGCGCTGGCATTGGCATTGGCACTGGCACTGATTCCATCAATCTCCAAGTCGACTGTCCTCTGAGCACGCGAACGCGGTTGTGTATTTGAGTGTGGAACTCCAGCTCCAGCAAAATCAGGAGGTGACACTATCCTCGTGGTGGTTGACATGGAGATTGTTATCGGAGGAGGGTAATAGTCGTTTGCCGAGTTCAAAAACAAGTCCGCGTTGCCTATTTCAATCGGTTACAAAGGAACGTCAGGAGTTGGCTTGCTTCCGTGGAATACGTGGGGACATTGGATTCGGCTAGAGCGTAGGTAGCAGAAGCAAGAAGAGACAAAGGCAAGGCAAGGCAAGGAAATAGTGTCCAAAATAGCAGGTAGAGAAGTGAAGATGATTTTTGAATTTCTAACCTTGCAACATATAAGAGAGTAGAGAATCCATATACAAGAATTCTTGCTCCATTGTTGGTGGGCGTGCGTCAATGTCACGGGAAGGGAAGAAATGGTACAAATAGCGTGGAGATGCACCACTCTTTAAACCAAACCACCCACTGAACCCGGCCTGGCTTTGGGCGGGCCGCCTTGGTCTTGGGCAGGGTTGAGCTTGGACTCGGGCTGTACGAATCGGATGTGAGTTGAAACCAGAAGCTTGGCTGACTGAGAGTGGAAGAAGGGATGAAACAGCCCAGGTCAATACAAAGACACAAAGACGCGCGATATATCAAGAGCAGGGAGAGTAACAAGGGCTCTTTGTATCGCAAAGGGCTGAGTATGGAAGGGTAAAGATGTCGGGGACACCAACAGGATGTCGGGCAACAGACAGTATGAGAAATAACATTTATATAACCACACATAATAACTCAACCGAACTCAAATAACCGGCTGCGGGAGCTGAGCCGAGCTGATGTGAATTGAAGTGAGTGTGAACCAACGAGGGGTCTCGGCTCTGCCAGCGGGAAGCCTCTTATTACCAGAAAACGTCCATCCATGCCTGCTGAGCAACCCTGAATTAATTAATACCTACTACCTAGCAACGCGGGTATGTATGTACCTAACCTTATCTTGCCCATTCACTGTTGTCTACCGAGTATATGATGAACTGTAGCAAAACGAGCATCATTCCCTCTCTTTGTCCACCCAACCCAACCTCCACGTACAGAGTAGCAGCAGTCGATTTGACTGTGGACAGGCACAGTCAAAAGGCAGCCTGGCTTTGGTGATATCATCAGATACCGAGACTCGGATATACATCTTTTTGCTAGTGTCATCATTCCACCATCACTCGGTTGATGGCGTTCGCGTTTGCCTTGGACAAATTCGGGTCCCTGCATAATGCATATCACAATAGAGCCTCAACGATAGCATTCCTTCCATACGCAAGTGATACCAGAGTTTACTCAAATCGATGTTTCCATTCAACACAACTCAATAACTACTGTTGCTCTGTGTTGCAAATCGTATTCATGGCAATTTCCATCTGCTTTGTGTGGTGGGATACACGACACGAGTCCAGACGCCACCAAAACTCTTTCCAACATCAGGGACATCTAGCTGAACTAGGGAATCCTTCAAGGGATGAACGGAGATTCCCTCTAGTTAGTGTTTAGTTTCATATTCTGGCTTTCAAGCTAAGCATTCATCTTGATGACACCAGGGTAGGTTGAAAAGGGCATTTTCAAGGTCTTGATATGAGCTTTACTACCGTATTGCTCAACTACAAGACAGTGTGAAAGTACCTAAGCATTCATCATACGAGATTCATATCTCCCATTAGCAGCCAAGCCCTCTTATAACGGTTCTGGGCTTTGCATGCAACACCCATTGGTATCTTCAAGGACATCAAAGTCAGTACTAAAGTCTAGTAGGCACAACTTTTCGTACGCCCCATACTACCTACTTACCTAGTACATAGATTGGAGGACAGAAAATTGCAAGGCGTGCAACGTATGTACTATTAGCAAATCACCACATGCAATTTTTTACCACTACATTATAAGGTACTTCAAGACACCATCCGTTATCATGTATACTGCCATATCTCTACTATTACAAATCCTACCTTGCAAGCTTGCTTCAAACCATACCCCTCCATCTTTTTAGACCCTTTTTCCCTTTGCATCCCATTCCCCACTCCTATCTGAAGCACATGGGAAAAGACCCACCAAGAATGCACGGCGTCATCCACTCAACAGGGGTGTCACCTCACTAATTTGGTCAAGATTCATCCAAATGCCAAATTCATCATCCTGGCCTCTATCATCTAGGGCTATCTCTTGCTTCTATCAAACCACAGCCCGGATATAGACGAAACACTACCGATACATCCCAGCGGATCAACTACAGTATCAGAAGCCGTGATGCTATCGTGCTGCACATAATTATGCTCATATCGGCTGCTGCTCAGCCGTTGCGCGGTTCGACGCCCAGCTTCATCCGAATTGCTCGACACCAGGCATTTCGCCGTCATGCTTTGCGCGCTCATGTCCGATGGCTGGCTGTTGTCGCCGACAACGTCAAATCGAACCCAAAGGGCACACTTGCACGTACGAAAACATGCATCATTCACAACCCTACCAGACTAACTTTATCGCAGTGCCCTCTGAAGCCCGATATAACGAGATAGGCGTCCAGCAACTCAGCTCTCACATATTTGACCAGATTTTCCCTGATGGTGTCAAACCTCCACCACAAGAGCTGGTCGAGTTATCGAGAGACCATCTAAGGCGCCATGACTTGCTTGGAAAGAATACCGATAAATCCGAACCCATAGCTTTCGATCTTCCCCCTCTCCAAGGGCGCACACTTGACGAACATTTTCACAAACTCGGAGTGGATTGCGCCGAGCCGTATCTGGCCTATGCAAAAGAGTTCGCCCGCGCCAATCCACCACCAAAGCCTCGAAAATGGATACATCAAAGCGGTTGGACGAAATATTATCCCGATGGGCAGACCGAAAAAGTCGAGGCACCTGATGAAGAGATGTTGTCGTTTGACACTGAAGTTATGTGGAAAGTCAGCCCCTTTGCTGTGATGGCCTGCGCTTCCAGCCCGACTGCCTGGTATGCGTGGCTGTCGCCGTGGCTGTTAATGGAGACCACCAATGATCGACAATTGATTCCATTAGGCGACCCGAACAAGGCCAAAATTATTGTTGGACACAACGTTGGCTTCGACCGAGCGCGGGTGTTGGAGGAGTATAATGTCAAGCAGACTCGAAATACTTTTCTCGACACAATGTCGCTTCACGTCGCTGTAAACGGTATGTGCTCTCAACAGCGACCTACTTGGATGAGACATAAAAAGAATCGAGAACTACGGGATCAAGTTGCGAGCAAGACCCCGGATAACGATTTAGCGGTATTGATGACCAGCGGCATGCATGATGAAGAAGAGCTCTGGGTTGAACGAAGTTCCGTCAACTCTCTCCGTGATGTCGCCAAGTTTCACCTCAATATTTCGATCGACAAAGCTCTTCGTGACGACTTTAGCGAACTGGACCGGGAAAAGGTCCTAGAGAGGTTAGACCAACTTCTGGACTATTGCGCTGCCGACGTGTCAGTCACTCATCGTATTTACCAGATTGTTCTCCCCAACTTCCTAGAGACCTGTCCACACCCCGTCAGTTTCGCAGCCCTCCGGCACCTTTCGTCCGTCATTCTTCCGGTTGATAAGTCCTGGGATGCGTATATCACCAATGCCGAAGCTACATACCACAAGCTCAATGATGCCGTTGAGGAACGACTTATTGGTCTTACTGATAAAGCGTTGGAGATCAAAGACATGCCTGAGGCCTACACAAACGACCCCTGGATGCAGCAACTCGACTGGTCAGGTCAAGAGATCAAAATGGTCAAAGGCAAGCGGAAGAACGACCCCCCAAGACCTGCAGCCAGGCAGAAGAAACCGGGCATGCCCAAGTGGTACAAGGACCTCTTCCAATCCAACAATGCCCCTATCAACATCACTGTTCGAACGCGAATCGCTCCTCTGTTACTAAGACTTGCTTGGGATGGGCACCCGCTGTTCTGGTCTGACAAATATGGTTGGACATTTCGCGTACCACGAGCGGAAGCCTCGAAATATACAGCTAAGCAAATGATCGAATGCAAATTCGACGAGAAAGAGATCCATTTACGTGACGACCATGCCCATACCTACTTCAAACTCCCTCACAAGGATGGCCCCACGGCTCGCTGTGCGAATCCAATGGCGAAGGGCTATTTGGCTTACTTTGAGAGCGGCGTTTTATCCTCTGAGTACTCATATGCTAAGGGGGCTTTGGAAATGAACGCATCATGTTCTTATTGGATCAGTGCGAGGGACCGCATCAAATCTCAAATGGTTGTCTATCAAGATGACCTTGCGCATCAAGGCATGCAAGCTGAGACTGGGCACAAAGGCGGGGAGCCTAGTGCTGACGGCTTTATCTTACCACAAATCATTCCAATGGGTACTATAACTCGCAGAGCAGTCGAGAATACCTGGCTTACTGCGAGTAATGCCAAGAAGAATCGAGTGGGCTCTGAGCTCAAAGCAATGGTAAAGGCACCTGAAGGCTACTGCTTTGTGGGAGCAGATGTTGATTCGGAGGAGCTTTGGATTGCCAGCCTTGTCGGCGACGCAACCTTCAAGCTTCACGGCGGAAATGCTGTTGGGTTCATGACCTTGGAAGGCACAAAGGCTGCCGGCACTGATCTTCATTCGCGAACGGCTTCGATTCTTGGCATTACCAGAAACGATGCCAAAGTTTTCAATTATGGTCGAATATATGGCGCTGGTCTGAAGTTCGCAGCGACTTTGTTGCGGCAGTTTAACCCCAATCTGTCGGAAAAGGAGACATTGGAGACGGCTTCGAAACTATATGCAAGTACCAAAGGCACCAAGACCAACCGCAAGGTGCTCTACAAACGACCCTTCTGGAGAGGCGGCACCGAGTCATTTGTCTTTAACAAGCTGGAAGAATTCGCCGAGCAAGATAAGGCAAGGACGCCAGTATTGGGGGCCGGCATCACTGAAGCTCTCATGGGACGATACATCAGCAAAGGTGGTTATCTAACATCGAGAATCAACTGGGCTATCCAATCATCAGGTGTTGACTACCTCCATCTGCTCATCGTTTCCATGGACTACCTGATCCGCAGGTTCAACATTGACGCTCGACTTGCTATTACAGTTCACGACGAAATTCGCTATCTAGTCAAGGATACGGACAAATACCGCACTGCACTTGCTCTGCAGGTCGCCAACCTATGGACCCGTGCCATGTTCTCTCAGCAGGTTGGCATTGAGGACCTTCCTCAGTCATGTGCTTATTTCTCTGCTGTGGACATTGACCATGTGTTGCGCAAAGAAGTGGACATGGAATGCGTTACACCGAGCCACCCAACCCCCATTGCCCCTGGAGAAAGTATCGATATTAGCACACTTCTGGAGAAGGGAGAAATTGCAAGACTAGATCCTGATATCGTTCCGGATGCAAAGTATGCTCCCAGACTAGATCAGATCGATTATACCCCCCGAGTGCCTATTATGCAGGGCATTCAGGAGTCAGCGCAAGAGTCAATCCCCTTCCTCAAGGCCCAAATCGTCAGTGACGACGCAGAACTTCGAGAGATTGTCAAAGACGTCCAGAAAGCCAAACTAGCTGCAGCGCCGAAGAAAGACAAGTCGTTGAGCAAGAGGGAACTGCAGAGCGTGTTACCTTACAGAGCATACCCGAGACTGGTCCCCATGGACGAACCTGTCTCTGTATCGGAGGCCCTGAAAGTCAAACCCAATGCCTACGAGAACAGAAAGATGACATGGCCGAAATACTCGGGCAAGAGCTGGAGCCAAAACTCGAGGATGTAAACCCACCGACGCACTTGAGGCAACTCAGGAGAGCGTAGTTGTATATTTCTTTTGTACACTTTGTTTGGCGATGTATTATAGTTACTCACGCGGAGACGTCTATTTGGTTGTATGAATATGTATGATTGCATCTGGGTCTGGGTCTGGTGTTGAGTGTTGGTTGGCTGAGGATGGGTTTCAGGGGCGTTAAAGCGAAAACGAAAAGGTCGGGGGCTGCTGTACCATGTATATTTGCAAACCAGATATTAACTCTTTGCGTTATTCTTTGACTGACATGTTGGTTAATACCATGGACTGCTTTTACTGGAATGTTGCTTCGCCATGTTTATTGATTGCCGACCATTATCGAAGGTAGACACTAACTAACGAAGCCGAAATGAAACCTAAGGTGAGCGGGTGAATGCTTGGCGATGGAAGGATCAAAGATTGACCCCTGTAGCACATCAAGCGCCTCGTTTTGAGTTATGTGTATGTATGCGTATTGCTGGTTGGCTTACTTGGCCAGCTTACAAAGAGACTACCTAGGCAGAATCTCACTTGAATGCTCTCATAAGTCCATCAGTCTGGGTATCACAGTGAAAAATCAGGGCGTCATTTATATACACTTGAATCAGAGTGTGATGTTGCTATCTTGAGCCTCCAATTTGAGTGGAAAACAAGCTCATGTCTAAAAGCGTGATGACGAAAGTGTCCCGCGCTAAGAGGGAAAGGTCTCCACTAAAGGCTCCTCGTCATCCCTCATCGCATGGATGTTTGGCTTTCGTTTTGTGTTCCTTCATCAATCTCATTTCAACGAGATCACAAAGAAGGAAGCTGTAGATCGATCAGGGGAGGTTTGCCCCTTTCGATTATTTCTCTCATTGACTTGCTTTTATCAATCTTTCTTGCGCCTCCAACATCATTCACTTCTTGTGCTGTCTTCACCACGCTAGACCTGTCACGAGCCGAACGATTCGACCCCTCAGCAACTAGGTATAGCTTGTCAAACCTCCCGGGCCGTTTCGATCGAGCCAGTCAATACACAAGACGAATACGATCGATCACTGCATATTTATTATCGGGAAAGAACACAGCACAGTTGTTATTCATTCAGCATCATGGTGTCCGTCGACGAAGCCATTGAAAGACTCAAGGAGTCTCGCCCACCCGCCACAGACGCCTTGACATACCTCACCATAGTCGAAACGAATCTATCCCCCGAAGTCCTTCCAACTCTAGAAGAGATTCTCGAAGATGCTGAGCTTACGCGCGATATTGGCTGGGACCTCGTGGAGATGCTGATCTCCGTCCCTGGTAGCCAAGGTTGCCTCGAGACCGTTGCCCGCCTTGGGAACCCCCGCGAGGTCATTATCAAGGTGCTTGAAGTGCTTGACTCCAAGGCCGAATCTTCTGAGGCCGGTGATGCCTCTGCGAGCGCAACTTTCATCACTCTGGTTGGCATGCTGGGCATCCTCCATAGAAGACTGCAGGTCAAGGCGCCATCACGATTCCTACATACGACACTGCAGACCGTGTACCGGGCATACAACCCCCAGGGTGCCGAAACTACAGCTGCAGTAATTGATCTCGCGCGGTCTCTTTCTGGCAGAAAGCGACCACCACTGCCCACTCGCCAGTCCAGCACCAAGCTCGAAACACCATTTCAAGACAGCGACATCTCCAAGAGCGCACCCGATCCTGAGGCAGATGCAGGTCAGGCCGCCGAGGGTGAGGCTGAACTAGTATCGCGCCTCTTACAGTCATTTGTTACGAGTATCCTCGAAGCATATGTCAACTCAAATAGGCTTGAGTGGGCGGCACGGCACTTGGAGTATTACAATCCGGAGAGGATCGTGCCAGGGAAGCCTACTATGTTGCAAGCTTTCAAGCAGGTCGACGAGCTCCAAGCCAAAGATGCATTGGTTGGACAGTTGGTTGTAAGTGGCAGTTCCCAATGGAGAGATCTTGGTACTAATGTTCTTTCAGTCTGTAGCTCGCGATTTGGGTCTAGCGAAGCTACCGTCAGCTGAGGTCAAGAAGGCCTTGCAGTCACCTTTTGCTGTGAATCCACTTGAAGTCGAGCCTGATCCTAAGAACCCGGAGGGCATCAAACTCTCAACTGGTGGGTTTCTCTGCTTGACTGCTTATCGCATGTTTGCATCAGATATCTTTGATGCCGACTACGAACAACCTGACGCTTATATCTTTCCTGAGCATCACAATTTGCTCAAACGGTTCCTCGGAGATGACCCTCAGACGCAGATAGAGAGCAACCCCGGCACTGTCGAGGCTTTGTTAGTCATTGCATTGTGGCTCCACGACCAGAAGCGCATTGTTGGACCTAAAGGGACCGACGATAAGGACGTAACGTTCATGTCGTACCATCATTTACTTACGCTCATTTCCGTATTCCATCCATCATTGCGGGTACGGAATGCAGCCACTGTGCTGGCGGGTCACATCCTTCACGAAGATCCCCACGAGGAAGACAGATTGGGTATTTTGGAGGACTTGTTGGAAAACTGCATGTTCTCGTCACTGAAAGCATGCGCAGTGACATGGCTACGCGAGGAGATCATTGCCGCCCGCAAGGCTGGCTCAACGGGCCGCTTTGCCGATCCGGACTGCCTGGACACACTTCAGTATACCCTCTTTGAGGACCTTGAGTCCCTCGCTGAGACAGATTTGGAGGCCTTGTGGGAGTTTTGGGTCCAGTTCGCACCCTTTCACCTTCAGGTTGCCAACTTCGCTCTGTTCTTATTTGGTGGTCAAGATTTCAAGCACTTGGTTCCTGCTGGAATGGCCGCAGCAGTTGAGCATCGATATGCAAGCCCCTTGTTGGTAGCCGCCAAGCGCCTGAGAGAGGCAATAGATAAGAAGGAGATTGATGGACAAGGGCAAGAAGACGAGGTTTCGATGCAGCTAGGCATCTTGACGGATACCCTCGAGCGTGTCCCATTGCAGTAGATCTTGATGGCTATGGGATATAGGGGCGTTGCAGCTGAGTCGGGTCTATCGGAGTACGGCATTTGTAAATACGTAGTACATGGCGATTTATTCAGTGTTTTCCGGTTATGAACCGTAAATATGACATTATTTACATTACACACTTCGTTTCACTACGACCAGCCCTCAGCATGTTCATGGCTGGTGTTTTCGGGGATGTGATTTAAAAACTCAATTGATATGAACTCAGGTGAGTATAAGTATGTAAGTATAGTAAAGTAAAGATCATCTGTTCTACTCAGTTCAATTCCACGATGTCTTGCAAGATATCTTGGGTTCAGAATGTAGTTGTAGGGTAGTGCAAAATAGCCTACCTCAGTCAAGCTGGGCTGTCCGGAGCATACAGTCCGTCTAAGCCAAGCCACGACTCAGGCCAACGATGCACAAGGAAATTAGCCTTGTTTCTGTCTCACGTTTCTATTATTGAGTTAGGTGGTTAGGTCTTTTGTTCTGTCGCTACCTGATGTAGGTAGGTAGTCGGATGACGATGGCCAATTGCTGGTCCAGGTTATTGGTTAGGTGAACATGCCACTACTGGTTGAGTTTATTAGAACCGGAAAGATAACTTACAACAACATTGGTCACTGTACGCCCAGATCGAGATGTGCAACTCATTGACTCGCTAGAGCCACACAACCAAGGTAGGCCGGCTGGCTGGCGACTCATACCTGCAAGATATAGATGGTCACGAGACACACGTAGACAATGGAAGAACTTGTTATTACTGTACCTAGGTACCTTACTTGTAGACGCCTACTTGATGATGCGATTTGATGCGATGCGATGCAAGGCATAAGCATAAATGCAGCCCTTTTGAAGCTTGAAACGCGGCATTTGTCCCGACAAGACTAAATTAGCGGTGCATCATCGATAATTCTTCGCCTGTTCCTTGTTCTGAATAAGACCTTGTGTGACCCCCTATCAATTCTTTTAGCCTTAGTCTCACGTATACCCTCGGCATGTAATCTAAAAAAGGTTAGAATGTAAACCCTACTTTTAATTAGGGTTTTTTTAAGATTACTATAAGTAATATTAATCTTATAAAAGTATCTTTTATTTATATAAAATTAAATAACTTTTATATATAGTAGTATTAAATAAGGTTTTCTAGTAATAAGTAGTAAAAGATTAAAGAGGTTTTTATTTAAATTATTATATAGCTTTAACCCAGTAATAACTAATAAATAGGATCTAGGTATTTTAATAAGCTATAAAAGTATTAATAATAAAGTCTCTAGCTAGATTAAAGTTTTAATAAACTTAATTAATAAAGTTACCTTTAGGCTATAGTATTTTAAGTAACTTTAATTAAAATAAATATATTACTTAACTAGCTAAAAAGCTATAAAAAGCTTAATTAATAGAATTTATAACTTCTTTATAACTTTAACCTTTTCTAATCTATTTACCTTTTAAAAATACTTATCTTAATAATTATAAAATTATTAAAAAACTAGCTAAGCTTAAGTTATTTATAAGTTCTTTATTTTAATTATATTAAATTAATAAGACTAACTTTAATTATAGTTAAGATATTTAAGTATTAATTAGCTGTATTTACTTTTAATTTATATTTCTTATACTATACTGTATTGCCTTATAACTTAATTTAATCTATTACTAACCTACTAAGCTAGCTTTAATCTGCTAATATTTATAGTTTTTCCTTTAATACTAAAACCTTTATTTTTTAATTTACTTTTTTCTTTCTTTTTTCTCTTTTACTTTCTTTCCTTTATACTATAATAGCTCTTAATTCTTATAATATAATATTTATACTATTAATTTCCTAAGTATTAATTAGCTATATTTACTTTTAATTTATATTTCTTATACTATATTATATTACCTTATAACCTAATTTAATCTATTACTAACCTACTAAGCTAGCTTTAATCTACTAATATTTATAGTTTTTCCTTTAATACTAAAACCTTTATTTTCTAATTTACCTTTTTCTCTCTCTTTTCTCTTTTACTTTCTCTTCTTTATACTATAATAGCTCTTAATTCCTATAATATAATATTTATATTATTAATTTAATTAATTTAATTATATATTTTAACTTTATAAATTACTTTTAGTATAAGCTATTATTACTACTTAATATAATTCTAGTAATAAAGGCTTATTACTCTATTAATAGATTTTAATTCTACTTTAGGTAATTAATTAAGTCTTTTAAGGCTTTTATTTAGCTTATAATATATATAATAATAGATATATTAAGGAGTATATTATAAAGCCTTACTTTATAATTAAAGATTATAAGATTAACTTACTATATTAACAGTAATTTATTAATATATAATAGGTTTTTACTTATAATATTTTAATATTAAAAGAAAGTATATAAATTAAAGATATTATTAATATTAATTAAAAAACTAATTATATAGCTATTAGCTGCTATACTTAGTTAATTATAGCTAGGTTAGCTATTATTAATATTAATTATATAGTAGTATATCTTATAATAGATTTTAAGGTTTTTAGCTTATTTTAAAATAGTCTATTTAAGTTAAAGCCTTAGTAGTAATTACTTTAACTAGGTAATAATAGAAAAGGCATTTAGCCTTAGTAGGCTAGAGGAAATATCTTTTTTATACTTATAGATTAAAGCTATTTATTTAGTTAAATTATAAGGTTAAAGGTAATAGTACTATATAACCTTAAGATTTAATTTTAAGGTTATTATGTTTTTTAGCATAGTGTATAATACTTTATATTATAATATACTAAAAATAAGCATTATATTGTATTATCTCATTATATAAGACCCTATTAGCTATACTTTATGTATTGCTGCAGAGACATTTTGACTTTTTAATACTATTAATTTAATTAATATAACTATATATTTTAACTCTATAAACTACTCTTAATATAGGCTATTACTGCTACTTAATGTAATTCTAGTAATAAAGGCCTATTACTCTATTAATAGATTCTAATTCTACTTTAGGCAATTAGCTAGGTCTTTTAAGGCCCTTATTTAGCTTATAATATATATAATAATAGATATATTTAAGAGCATATTATAAAGCCTTACTTTATAATTAAAGATTATAAAATTAACTTACTATATTAGTAGTAATTTATTAATATATAATAAGTTTTTACTTATAATATTCTAATACTAAAGAAAAGTATATAAATTAAAAATATTATTAATATTAAGATTATTAATATTAATTAAAAAACTAGTTATATAGCTATTAGCTACTATATCTAGTTAGTTATAGCTAGGTTAGCTATTATTAATATTAATTATATAGTAATATATCTTATAATAGATTTTAGGGTTTTTAGCCTATTTTAAGATAGTTTATTTAAGTTAAAGCCTTAGTAATAATTACTTTAACTAGGTAATAATAAAGAAGGCATTTAGCCTTAATAGGCTAAAGAAAATATCTTTTTTATGCTTATAGATTAAGGCTACTTATTTAGTTAAATTATAAGGTTTAAGGTAGTAGCTATATAACCTTAAGACTTAATTTTAAAGTTATTATATTTTTTAATATAGTATATAATGCCTTATATTATAATATGCTAAAAATAAATATTATATTATATTATCTTATTATATAAAACCTTATTAGCTATACTTTATATATTGCTATAAAGATATTTTAACTTTTTAATAATAATTAAATAAATAATTAACTACTTAGCCTAGCTATTTTTAAGTATAATATTTTTTATTACTTACTTAAAAACTTTTATTATAATAAGTAACTTTAAAAAGAAATATAATACTTAATAAATACTTAATTTATAAGTTGTTAAGACCTGATATTATATAAAGGTCTTATTACATAACTAAGGAATATATTATGTTCTAGATGACTAATCAGGGCAAAATATATACTAAAATAATGAGAAAATTCAGGGCTTTCGATTGGTGTGCTTACCTAAGCAATATGTGGAGAATTAAGCAAACTCTACATATTAAAAGTTTTTCTATAAACTTTAAATATTTCTTACTAAGGAAATATCAGTAGGAAAGTCACGTGACCGGGGTCACGTGATGATTATATAATGAGGATTACGTATACGAGATTTTACCCCTCAGTTGGATGATTCATAACACACCACGAAAAACCCTGTTTTCCTATTTAAGCTTTATAAGCATACTAAAGCCTAGCGCCTTCCAAATTGGGTAAAAAGTATATCTTATTTTTCTCCGAATTCTGGCGGTTTTTGTGATAGTCTTTTCATTATCATTGAGACTACCCCTCTTTGGGAATCACAATGCCCGCTCTTTTAGAAGTCTATATAAGACCTAGGTTTTCCCACTCAGGGAACTCCTTTTGAATTAGACACTTATCAACTTTTCTATTACATAATATATATCATTAAATTCAGAAAAAATCACTCTTCTTAACGAATCTACTCTTACCTTATACATCCTACCTTATGCCTATCTACAATACAGTTACAACCTTTTTCCCTCCTATTTCTACAGCCTCATCTACACCTATTACAGTTATCTATCCTTCGACCTATATCGAATTCATAGGCTATTTTATTCAAGCCTTAACATTATTAAAGTATATTAAATAATTAAACTGTAGTATATTATAGGGATTAATAAATATTTAAAGTAAGTTATAAGAAAAAGATCTAGCCTAGCTAAAAAGTAAAGCTCTTTAGCTAGCTTAAATGTAATTAGATTTAAGCTATAATTAAAATAATTAACTTAATAATATTAACTTAATAAAGCTTTACTACTTAGAAGGTAAGTAATATTTAAATTATATTAAATTTTAAAAATACTTAAATACCTTTTAAGGCTAATATATATACTTAAAAAAAATAAATATTAATATTATTAAAAATTATAATATTAACTTTAATATTTCTTTTAATTTTTTACTTTTTATTATTTTTATTATTAATATTAATTTAATTAAAAAGAAATATTTTTCTTTTAAGTAATTTATAAAAAACCTTACTTTAATTTATTTTAAAGCTTATAAGATTCTTTTTATTAAGTTTAATAAAATTAAAAAGAAAGCCTTTTTTTTAATTTATTAAAAAGTTAAAATATCTTTATAGTAATATATAAAGTATAGCTAATAAAGTCTTATATAATAAGATAATATAATATAATACTTATTTTTAGTATATTATAATATAAGGTATTATATACTATATTAAAAAATATAATAACTTTAAAATTAAATCTTAAGATTATATAATATTATTACCTTTAACTTTATAATTTAATTAAATAAGTAGCTTTAATTTATAAGTATAAAAAAGATATTCCTTTTAGCTTATTAAGGCTAAATGCCTTCTTTATTATTATTTAATTAAGATAATTATTATTAAAGCTTTAACTTAAATAAACTATTTTAAAATAAGCTAAAAACCTTAAAATTTATTATAAGATATATTACTGTATAATTAATATTAATAATAGCTAATCTAGCTATAACTAATTAAGTATAGTAACTAATAGTTATATAATTAGTTTTTTAATTAATATTAATAATCTTAATATTAATAATATCTTTAATTTATATACCTTTTTTTAATATTAAAATATTATAAGTAAAGACTTATTATATATTAATAAATTACTATTAATATAGTAAGTTAATCTTATAATCTTTAATTATAAAGTAAGACTTTATAATATACCTTTAAATATATTTATTATTATATATATTATAAGCTAAATAAAAGCCTTAAAAGATCTAGCTAATTGCTTAAAGTAGAATTAAAACCTATTAATAGAGTAATAAGCCTTTATTACTAGAATTATATTAAGTAGTAATAATAGCTTATACTAAAAGTAATTTATAAAGTTAAAATATATAATTATATTAATTAAATTAATAGTATAAATATTATATTATAAAAATTAAAAGCTATTATAGTATAAAGGAGAGAAAATAAAAGAGAAAAAAGAGAAAAAAAAGTAAATTAAAAAATAAAAGTTTTAATATTAAAAGAAAAACTATAAATATTAGTAGACTAAAGCTAGCTTAGCAGGTTAGTAATAGATTAAATTAAGTTATAAGGTAATGCAGTATAGTATAAGGAATATAAATTAAAAGTAAATATAGCTAATTAATACTTAGTTTTTTAATTTATAAATAGCCTTTATATATTAAAGGAAATAATATTAATAAAATTAATTAAACTTAAATTAAGCTTAAAGTAAATATAATTAAAATTACTTATAATATTTATAAATTATATATTAAAAGCCAAAAGATTTAATTTAAAAAGTAAAAAAATAATATATTAAAACCTTAATATAACTTATTTTAATTACTAGTATATTATATTTAATATTTTATTATAATAAAACTATTTTTTTTTATAGCCTTAACCTAGTAATAACTAATAAATAAAACCTAGGTATTCTAATAACAGCTATAAAAGTATTAACTATAAAGTCTCTAGCTAGACTAAAATCTTAATAAACTTAATTAATAAGGTTACCTTTAGGCTATAGCATTTTAAGTAACTCTAATTATAATAAATACATTACCTAACTAGCTAAAGAGCTATAAAAAGCTTAACTAATAGGATCTGCAACTTCTCTATAACTTTAACCTTTTCTAATCTATCCTTAAAGATACTTATCTTAATAAATTATTAAGAAACTAACTAAGCCTCCATTAAATGCAAGTTCTCTACCCTAATATAAGATCAATAACGCTAACCTTAATTATAGTTAAGATATTAAACTTGCTTAATATGTAACTAGTAGAGGTTAATTAATAATACCTATAGCTTATTTCTACTAGCTATTATAATAACTAACTAATTAATAGTAATAATATTACTTTCCTTTAGACTAATTTAACCTTTAGGGCTAAATTCAGGATATAAAGGGAAGCTAGGCAGGTATTAGCTATTAGCTATAGTTAGCAGATAGATAACTAGTTACTTCAGCTAATTATCTTTAAGTGTAAGCTCCTCTGCTGCTTAACTAGGAGCTCCTGCTACATAAGGTAGCTTAATAGGGAGGTATAGTGGCTAAGCATCCTAGGCATAGAGGACCTATACCCTTATAAGTTAAGGAACGAGTATAGCTTCTAGATCCAGAGCATTACTGTGCTTGCGGGATATGTCTGTAAATAATAAAACTATAAGTAACTATTTTCTTATTTAGTATTTTAATTATTATCTTTTTAATATTTAAAATAAAAAGGTTTTTAAAAGTTATTTTAAAAATATAATAATTAATATCTTAAGTAACTTTAAGGAATTTAATAATAAAGGTTTTAAAAACTTTAAGGAAAATCTTAAGAAAACTCTTAAAAAACCTATTAAGTAAATCCTTTAAAACTTTAATAAAAAGTTAATTTAAGCCTAATTAAAACTTAATTTAAAGATTATTAAAAAGTAAATAAAAGGCTAATAAAAAGTTTATATTATATTATAAGATTTCTCTTTTTTTTTTACTATTTACTAGGTATTTTTTAGTATTAAAAGATATATACTTAAGGTTTATTTTACTATTATAAGAAGGCTAAATAAGGTAAATATTTTATAGCTTTAACCCAGTAACAACTAATAAATAAGACCTAGGTATTTTAATAAGCTATAGAAGTATTAATAATAAAGTCTCTAGCTAGACTAAAGTCTTAATAAACTTAGTTAATAAGGTTACCTTTAGGCTATAGTATCTTAAGTAACTCTAATTATAATAAATATATTACTTAACTAGCTAAAGAGCTTTAAAAAGCCTAACTAATAGAGTCTATAACTTCCCTATAACTTTAATCTTTTTTAATCTATCTATCTTTAAAAATACTTATCTTAATAATTATAAAACTATTAAGAAACTAACTAAGCCTTTATTAGATATAAGTTCTCTACTCTAACTACTCCTTATAAGATTAATAATATTAACCTTAATTATAATTAAAATATTAAACTTACTTAATATATAACTAGTAGGCATTAATTAACTATACTTATAGCTTATTTTAACTAGCTATAATTACTCCTAAAATATCTATAATAGTAATATTATTACTCTATAAATAAATATATACTAAAGAGTAAGAATTAGAATAAAAAGAGAAGCTAGTTAGTTATTAGTAATTAGCTATAATTAGTAAATAAATAACTAATTATAAAAGCTAATTATCTTTAAGTATAAGCTTCTCTGCTACTTAACTAGGAGCTTCTACTATAGAAGGTAGCTTAATAGGGAGATATAAAGGCTAAGTACTCTAAATATAATAAATCTATACCTTAGTAGGCTAAAGACTAAGTATAGCCTCTAGATCTCTAGCATTATTATACTTATAGGTATAATTACTACTAATCTATAAGTAGGCTTCTATATTATAGGTAGCATTTAGAGTTTATATGCAATAGAATTACCTAGAAAATTCTATAAAGTTAATTATATAGGATAAAAAAAATTCTATATATAAGAAAGAGTTTACGCCTAAAAGTTAAAGAGTCCTTTAGCAGGCAAAATAAAGCTGTAGTCAATTAAATAGAATTCACCTAACTAAGCATATTCGCCCCATGAAATGATAACTAATGCTAAGGCAATAAACAGTAGTATTAACAGTAATTCAATAAAGAAATAAGGTAAATATAATCTTAATAATACCTTTATATAATCTATATAATTCTATAATTTATATAGTATATAACTAGGGTGCTTTGCTGAGCTAGTAGAGGTGGATTTTATAATGTAACCTAATTTAGATTACATTCTGTTAAACCGGTAACATCATGTAATTGAGTCAGATTAAGCCATTACGCAAGGGGTTTAGCTTAAATGAGCCTCAGAAATGGATAAAGCTAATTACATAACTGAAGGAAGACTAAAAGAGGGGTAACTAGATACTAGAAGCAAGAGGTTAATTAATAAACAGAATAATTACAAAAATTGGGTTTAATAATTAAGAGTCTTAAAGTTATACTTCTTTAAGGCAGCTATAACTATAAAAATAAAAAGCAAACTAGTAAAATAAACCTTAAAAGTAATAATTTATATATAATATAATATCTTATAACTTAAATATAAAGACCTACCTTCTTAATAGCTTAAATAACTAAGATTCCTTTAAATAGTTATATATTATAAAAACTACTGCAGAGAGGGTATATAAGCTAGAAAGACTATTAAATCTAAGCTCCTTTAGAAATCTGCAGATTTAAAAGCTAAAAAGACCTAAGATTGCAAACTACTAGGCAAGACCTTATATTAAGTTGCTTTTAGATAGTATAAGCATTAAATGAGAGGAATGTAATATAACTAGATATATTAACTTACTACTTATAGAGCAGAAGGCTTATAAGGCTAAAATAAATATCTATTATATTAATTTTAATTAATATAATAAGTAAGTAAATAGTATTTATAATATATTAAATTAAATAATTAAAAAGATAAACCTATATTATATTAAAATATACTTACTTACTACTAGTAAATCTAATAATTATAATAATATATTATAATTCTTTTAAAACCTTAAAGCTATATATAATATTAATAAGGCTATTAAAAGAAAATAAGTATAAAAATACTATTTTAAAGTGCTAAAAAGCACTTTAAGCCTTAGAACTAACTAGAAAGAGTAGATTACTAAATAGAAAATAGTAATTAAAGTTAAAAAACTTAAAGGAATTGCTAAAGCTTAATACTTAAATACTTAATTTAAAGATCTCTAGTAAGCTTTAGATTACTATTTTAAAATTTTCCTATAAATTAAATAAAGCTAAAATAAGAAGAAAATTAAAAATAGATTTTACCTTCTATTAACCTTCTTTACTTAGTTTAGATAAGAAATTTAAGATAGTAAGAGAAAAGGTAATAAACTATATACTAATTAAGTAGTAAAAGGGAGCTTTAAACTAATATTTTAAGCCTTAAACTTAGAGAAATAATACTTACCTTTAAAAGATAAAAAGTAAAGCTACTTAATAACTAATAAATCTTAAGAGGGATTAGTAAAGTAAACCTAGCTATTTATTAAGATGCTAAAGAAGTGTATATTATATAAAAAGAATTATAAGTATCCTAATAGTAAATTATATTAGGTAGCTTTCCTTAATATAGTATTTAAGAAGTTCTAGCTAAACTAAAAATAGCTAGACCTATTTAAATAATGCCTAGAGGGTAATAAAGAGGTTAAGGAACTCTATTAGAAACTCTAAATAGATAATAATGCCTAAAGGGAGAAGTTAAGTTAATTATCCCTTGTAGGACCCTTAATCTTAGAAAAGGCAGCTGCATTCCTTGCATTAAGCAGCAAATACCTATTATGCAACTTATATATTCTAGACTCTAGGACTACTTTATATATACTTAATAACTTAAAGTAATTTAAGTTAATAAAGACTACTTAATATAAAGAAGGAATATATACTAGATCTAGATAGCTACTAATCTTAAGATATAGAGATATAAAGATTAAAGTTATAGACTTATAGAATAAACCTTAAATATTAAACTTATAGAAGGTAGCCTATTACCTAGAAATAAGTATTAATTTAATATTATTATATAAGCTTTAATAAGTAGAGTATTAGTAGAATTAATAGAATAATGCTAATATCTTAAGATATATAAATAGCTAGGTATTATATAAGCTTAAATAAGAATATAATTAGTATATACTAGATTATACCTATAAAATAAGTAAAAGTGCCTTATTTATAACTAGATACTTATAATATAACTCTTAAACTATATATAAGCTATTTAAAGCTTTAGCTAGTACTTAGCACTATTAGCTAGAATATTCTAGATTAAAAAGTCTAAAGTATCTTATAAACTATACCTTTAAAGCTAAGATTAAAGGACTAATAATAATAAAATGTAATATATATAGATTAGTAAAGATAAAATATTAAGAGTATTATAAATAGTAAGAATAACTCTTAAGACTAAAGGAAAGAGTTTTACTTAACTTTTATAATTATCTAACTAGATTAAATAGTTATATTGAAAGGTCAAAATGTCTCTGCAGCAATACGCGAGGTATAGCTAATAGGGTCTCATATAATAAGATAATACAATATAATGCTTATTTTTAGCATATCACAATACAAGGCGTCATACACTATGCCAAAAAACACAATAACCTTAAAATCAAGTCTCAAGGTCATACGGCGCTGCTGCCTTGAACCTTATGATCCAACTGAACAGGGTTAGTAATAGATTGGATCAGGTCGCAAGGCAACGCAGTGCAGTATGAGGAACACAAATTGAGGGTAAACACAGCTAATCAACACTTGGTAAATAGTTATATATTATATATAATAATTATAGATTACTATTTAGAATTATATTAAGACTATTACTTTATAAATTGCTATAATAAAAATCTAGTAGTAATACTTAAGCATTTTACTTAAATACTTAAGATAATATATAAAGTAAAGCTATAAGTTATAGAAACTAATAATAAGCTATAAAAGGGGAATTTAATGTATATATAGCTACTATAAAAAGGAATTAAAGTAGATAAGAGTATACTAAGAACCTAGTAATAAAATAGCTCTAGAGAGCGCTTTAGGGGGGTAGTAAAAGAAAAGGTAAAGCTGCTAATAATTAACAGTAATCTCCCTTTAGGTCTCTAGCTAGAGATAGTTAGAATAGCAGTATATATACTTAACTAAATACTAAAATAAAGATTAAAGTAAAAAACGCTATATAAGAACTTCTTTTCTTATACTTTAACTATAAAAGATAGCAATTAGCCTTAAATTAGTTATATAAAGGCTATTAGATATAAGGTATTCTTATTAATAAGTAATGCATAGAAAAAGGAAAAGTACCTTTAATTAAAAACAAGCTTAAAGGCATAGATAGGTTATCTAGTTAGCTATAATTCTTTAAATATCTTTAGAGTCTAGAACCCTATTATAAATAAGGTCTATATAACTTAAAATGTTATCTTTAATAAAGAAGAATTCTTTAGTACTAATAAAGTATAGCTAGAGGAGATAATTAAGAAATAGACTCTTAAAGAGTTATAATAAAGATTATAAGCTTTCCTAAACTTTAAGCAATTTAATTAAGTAATTAAACCTATTTAGATTATAAATAAGAAAGAGTTATAAGAAATGCACTTTAAGAGCTTAATTAAAGACTTACTAACTAAGGAAATAGAGTTAAATAATAAAGAAAGTAAAATACCTATAAAATATACTTAAGCTAGATTTAAACTACTCTTAATACTACTAGAAAGCCTACCTTTAAGCTTCTTTATTAAAATAGGAATTTAAATAAGTTAAAATATAAAAGAGAGGAAAGAAATAGAGAAAGACCTCTATATCCTAAACTAAGCCTTTAGTACTAGCTTAATAGCTGCCCTAATTGTAAAGAAGAATAGCAAGCTAATAATAAAGGCAATAAAGAGTAGATATATTAGCAGAAGATTAAAGCCTAAGTATAAAGCATAAAAGACTTAAATAAGCCTTATTCTAGAAAGAAAGAAATACTATTAAAAGAATCTACCTCTAGTACTAAGTTCTTATAGCAGTCTATCTAGATATAGGTTTAAAATAGAGTTTAAGAAGGCATAAGAAGATTATTTAGAGAGTTATAAGTAGATAGGATTTTAAATAGAGATTTTAAGAAGTAATCTATATATTTATAACTTAAAAATACTAAACTATATATAGGTATTTACTTATAAATTTAATAAATATAAATATCTATAAAAGTAAAAGGTAAAGCTTATTATTTAAGGAAACTAATAGTAAAGGTTAAATACTAATAAAATGTATATAGTAACTCTTACTAGAAAGTTATTTTAAATACTTCTAGTAATTATTACTAAATATAATCTTAAATTAATATAATATAATGCAGTTAATATATTTTATAATATAAAACTATAAAGTAATATCTTTATAAAACTGCCTTTAGGTTTTAAGAAGGGTAGAAAAGATAATTAAGTATTACTTCTTTATAGAATACTATATAGATTATAGGTTATATTGCTTTTATAGTAAATAGAGTTTAGAAGTATATTATAAGCTCTAGACTATAAGCCTGCATTAAATGAAAGTTATTACTATAAGAAAGGAAATCTACTAATTATCTTTTATATAGATAATATAGTTATTATATATAAAAAGAAAAATAAAGATTCTATAACTTAACTTATAAGATCTCTTTAAGAGAAATATAAGTTAATAGGTAGTAATAAGCTATAATAGTTTCTTAAGATATAAGTTATTTAAGATTGTAAGGCTAAATGCATTTAAGTTACTTAAATAATATATCTTAAGAAGATATATAAGATATATACTATAAATACTGCAAATAGCTCTCTAATAAGAAGGGAAAAGCTCTTTCTAAATTAAGAAAAGGTAAACTAATATATAGTAAACTAGTATAAGAGGGTAATTAGATTAATCCTTTATATAAGTATAATAAGCTAACTAGATATTACATTTACAATTTTAAGGTTATTTTAGTTTATAAATAATTTAAGTAAAATATATATAAAAGGTATAAACTATATCTTTAATTACCTATATATAATATATTACTTTAGTTTACAGTTTAGTTCTAAAGAAGAATTTATAATATATAGTAATGTATCTTTTATAGATAATACCTTAAATTAAAGAAGCTTATAAGAATATATAATAAAGATTTATAAAGGACTTATTAGATAGAAAGTAAATAAGCAAGATACTATAATTACCTTAATAATTAAGGTAAAGCTACTTGCTCTCTTATAAGCTATAAAAGAAGGGCTATTCTAATAAAGGCTTCTTTAAAGTATAAATAATAAATTTTAAAATGATATTTTACACTTTATATATAATAATTAATAGATAATTTATCTCTTAAAGAATCCTTTATAAAAGCTAAAGACTAAACTTTAATATATAGATATTTATAACTATTAGTTGCAAAAATACATTTAAAAGAAAATAATATCTTTAAGCTATAAAGTAAGCTTAAAGCTTATTGCAAATAGTCTTATAAAGGCTTTATAAGGCAGAAAGCTAAAAGAGAGCTATAAGCTATATAGACTTATAGAAGTTTAAGATTATATTTAAGGATATTAAAGTGTAAGGCTTAATAAGAGATTAATTAAAGAAATCCTAGATAAGCTTAACATTTAAAACATAAGCTTTATATAAATATTTTAAGACTTATTAAGCTAGTTAGATATATATAAGATTTCTTTTAATATTACTTAAAATGCCTTAAATTTCATTTATACATTTTAGACCTTATTATATGTTTTTATACATTAAATATTATAAAGTTACATTAAGTTAAGTTTAGGAGGAAATTATTAATTTAAAAATTAGAAAAATAAAAGGCCTAAAGGTATAACTTTCCTTATTACTAAAATAGAAAACTACTAGCTATAGCATAAAAAGAAAAAATGCACCTTACCTAGGCAAGGCAAGGATTACTAGTTAAAGGGAATTTACTAGTAAGAATACCCTTTAAAATACACTTAGCTGCAGTATAGCACTTATTCTTTTCCTAAAAATTTAAAATTATTAGTATAGCTTAAAATATAAAAATAAGTTATAAGAAATATTTATAGAATTTTTAACTAGATGCTAGTTCTGCTAGATATAATCTAGAAAAAAGAGAGTAGCTAGCAGAGTAGTAGTAAGGCTAATGTAACTTAAATTAACTAAATGAAACTTAATATATTATTCTATAATGCTTATATTAAGTAGTAGAAGCTATTAGGGTTATAGTACTTATAATATATAATATCTAGCTTAGCCTAATACTTACTAGTACTTTAACTAGCAGTAGTACTATTAAGGTAAGCTAAGTATAGAACTTAATATTACTTAGTATTACTATAAAAATTAAAATGTTAAATAGTAGCTTAAAATGAAGAAATAAGATATAAAAGACTTACATTTTATTTATTGCTATATTAGTAGTAGTAACTTATGCCTTTTACTTAGCCTAATAAACCTAAAAGCAGAATAAAGGAGATAGTATATTAGCCTTACTAGATAATTATTAGTAATACATTTTAATTATTTAAAGCTTATAATAATAAGTAACTTACTTAAAGGAGGTAAGCTTAAAGAGAAGAGATTTACTACTTTAAGTTAGCTAATAAGCCTTAAATAAGCATTTTAAAGTATAAAAGTATATATAATATAGTAATAATAGTAAGGAAAATACTATAAAAACTTTAAAGATATATATTAAGTTTTATAAAGATAATAATTAGTAAATATACTATAAAAGTATTAAATAAAGCTTAAAGAAAGAAAAGTATATACTAAATATAATATTAATACTTAAAGAAAAGAAAAAGAGATTAAATTTTATAATAAAAAATAGCTTAAATATCTTAAGATTAAAAGGCTTATTATTTAAATTAATTAAAAGATCTATCTATTATTTATAAGACTTATTTATTATTAAAGTACTATAATAATTAAATTATTAATTAACTTATTAAAATGCAGGTAATAATTTAGATTATAATAGAAATGTAAAATAATAATAAAATGCAACTTCAGATAACTTTTAGTATATTAGTAAGAGAAACCTAAAAATGGGAATTTAAGCAGTTAGAAGGTTACTGTATTTCCACTCTAGGGGGGTATATTAAACTAGTAACATTATGTAATTAAGTTAGATTAAGCCATTATATAAGGGGTTTAGCTTAAATAAGCCTTAGAGATGGATGAAGCCAATCACATGACTGAAGGAAGACCAAAAGAGGGGTAACTAGATACCAGAAGCAAGAGGTCAATCAATGAACAGAACAATCACAAAAATTGGGTTCAACACATTCTAAGCTACCACGCGCCTTAGTCTTGCGGAGCAAAAGCAGCTAAAACCGCTGACCGCCAAGGGGTTCCGCTGTGGATAACACGGCAAGTGACATCATTGTATCCTTCTCAACCAGAATTTGGGGAAGAAGCATTGACATTGGACATCAAAGAGGCCCATAAGGTCACCTCGTGACGCCTCAGTTCATGGAACGGGACGGCTCGGAAATTTGTTCATGACACTTTGGGCTGCCTTGGCCCTGATCATAGACTCTTCATTTCTTTCACCCTTTTTACACTACATACATACCTGTAAATCATGGGCTGCTGTCCGCGACTCCGGTAGCAGCTATACCACCAAGTTTGCGAACAACAACGCACTACTCTACGTTTCTGTGACACGATAGCGACGCCAGTTCGTCACAGCAGGCTTCGCGATATACTGTTCAATTGTCACTAGCCACACAACTTTCCCTCTGGCACAACTCAAGAAATACACCATCAAACCTTTGAAAACCGAAAGGAACTGCCCATACGGTGCCATGGATTCTCAACAAGAAGACCCCAACAAGCCCAAACTTGAAGTATCAGAGCAACACCACAACAATGACGATGGGCAACAATCTACAACACTAATCACAGATACTCATGGGGATGTCGCCTACCCTGCTCCTATCCCACCCCCAATCCAATCTCCCGAAAGTCCGTTGTCGCCGCGAAGCCCAAAGGACAATGTCGACCCTGGCGGCGGCGTTAAACAAACACCAGTCAAATCGGAGCCTGCACATCTGCCATCGGCAGACGATTCAATCTCACCTAAGAAGTCACCAGCCCAAAAAAGTCGACCAAGACCGACCAAGTCCTGGCAGACTGAGCAACCACGGCGCGATCATCACCACCGTTCCTACTTTCGTCCCGGCCCAGCCAGAGCTGGCACCTCATATCTGAACAAGGCGATATGGGAAGCACCAGAGGACCCAAGGCTTAGCTCAAGTGATAGTTCGGTAGCATCGGCTGGCGAGGATAAGCTGCAAACCAGCCAGCAGGAATCTCACCATAGTGAGCACAAGAAGAAACCAGGCGAGAAAGCAAGCGGGAGGGCGAGCCACGATGACGATAAATACGGCCATTTCAACATTGGTAATCAGAACTACCAAACATCTGGCAAGGTCAAAAAGGATGGTCGTTTGCGCATCACGGTCAACGAGACTGCAGGCACTGGATACTTGACTAAGGCTTTGGGTGCAGCTGTCAACAAAGTCACTCCCGCAAAGGCCGAACAGGCGGACAAGGTGTCAACTCTCAAAATTCCCGAAAGCCCACGCCGGTCGTCTTCTTCGACAGCTGTTGCGGATCCCAGACCTCAAGCACGCTTAAACATTGTGATCATGGTTATTGGTTCACGAGGAGATGCCCAACCCTTCTTGAAGATAGGCAAGGTTTTGAAAGAGGATTACGGACACCGAGTACGTATCGCTACGCATCCAGCGTTTCGCGAATTTGTCGAAAAGGATTCTGGTCTTGAGTTCTTCTCTGTTGGAGGTGATCCATCAGAGCTCATGGCTTTTATGGTCAAGAATCCAGGTCTGATCCCAACACTTGAGACAGTCAAGGCTGGAGATATTGGGAGACGGCGAGCCGCAATGGCCACCATGTTTGATGGTTTCTGGCGAGCATGCATCAATGCCACAGACGACGAATCGGACCGCCAGAACTTAAAGATGATGGGCGAAAAGGACCCTTTTGTCGCGGACGTCATTATTGCCAACCCTCCAAGCTTTGCGCATATTCACTGCGCCGAAGCACTTGGTATTCCTGTTCATTTAATGTTCACCTTTCCTTATACACCCACACAAGCCTTCCCTCATCCTTTGGCAAGCATCAAGAATTCCAATGTGGACCCTGGATATACAAACTTCATCTCTTACCCCCTAGTCGAGATGATGGTATGGCAAGGTCTGGGAGACCTGGTCAACGAATTTCGTGTCAAGACTTTAGCTCTAGATCCTGTCTCGACTCTCTGGGCTCCAGGTGCAACATACCGCCTGCATGTGCCATTCACATACTTGTGGTCACCGGGTCTTGTCCCGAAGCCACAAGACTGGGGAAGCGAGGTTGACGTGGCTGGCTTCGTATTTCTTGACTTGGCTTCAACCTTTGAGCCACCGAAGGAACTGGAGGAATTTCTAGCAGCTGGGGAGACTCCAATCTACATTGGTTTTGGATCGATTGTTGTTGATGATGCAGACAAATTCACACAAATGATCTTCAAAGCTGTCGAGCTGGCTGGAGTTCGTGCCCTGGTATCTAAGGGCTGGGGTGGACTTGGTGGTGACGATGTTCCAGAGAATATCTTCATGCTTGACAACACCCCTCATGACTGGCTTTTCCCGAGAGTCAAAGCATGCGTCATTCACGGAGGCGCCGGAACAACAGCAATTGCGCTCAAATGTGGCAAGCCTACAATGATCGTTCCCTTCTTCGGCGACCAAAACTTTTGGGGTAAGATGGTGAGCAACGCAAATGTTGGACCGGAGCCAGTGCCATACAAACACCTGAATGCTGAAAAGCTTGCTGAAGGCATTGAGTTTTGTCTTACTGAAAAGGCCAGGGATGCTGCTGGAGCAATCGCCAAACGAATCGCAGAGGAGGGTGATGGCGCTGTTAATGCCGTCAAAGAGTTTCACAGGCAGCTGAATTTAAGAAGCCCGAGTCTCTTGCGATGCTCCCTTCTCAAAGATCACACGGCCGTCTGGGAGTTGAAAAACACCAATATTAAACTGGGTGCTTTGGCTGCCGACATCCTAGTGGACAACGGCCTGTTGAACTGGAAGCGCCTGAGACTTCTCAGGCATGTGGAATGGAATGACTTTGAAGGCCCCGGCGAACCTGTCACAGGAATTGCCGGATCCATAGCTAGCACAGTCGGTGAAGCGTTTCACGGTGTTGCAAGCGTTCCTTACCATTGGGCAAAAAGAACAAGATCAATCAGCAAGAAGAAAAACCAGAGGAATGCTAGGAAATCTAAGAAGTCGGGCAACAGCATAACACGACACAATCCGGCGGACTCTGATGACCCAGTGGATGCTGCCTCGTTGCACACTGAGACGACAGCTGGGGACACCGGAGGTCAGTATGTGGGCGACATAGCGAGCGGTGTGGAAAGGACAGCTACTGCCATCGCCAAGGCACCCGTGGACCTCTCGATGGCACTCGCCCAAGGCTTTCACAATGCTCCTCGACTCTACGGCGACAATACGGTACGACGTCCCATTCGAGTGACAGGCTTCCATTCTGGCCTCCGGGCGGCCCGGCATGAATTTGCGTATGGAATCTACGATGGCTTCACAGGAGTAGTTCGCCTACCAGTCCGTGGAGCAAAAGAAAATGGACCGATTGGATTCGTCAAGGGCACAGGTATGGGGTTGACAGGCTTGGTCCTCAAAAACCTCTCTGCTATTGTTGGCCCGATTGGATACACACTCAAAGGCGTCGTGAAGCAGGCTGAGCGGTCCAAGACGCCTCAGAAATATATCCGCAAGGCTCGCATTGTCCAAGGGCAGAGAGAGTATAAGGCGCTCCCAGAAGACCAGCGAAAGCAGTTAGAAAAGGAAATTATGGAGGGATGGCATATAATGGATGAACTGAGAGAGAAGATCCAGGATTTGGAGAAGCAAAGAGGCATAGCGGGACAGATCGATCGAGTTCTCCTCGACACGGAAGTCATTTTCGAAGACGTGGACGTTGCCAAGAGATCCCTCGAAGCGCTCAAACAGGGAAAGACCCTAGAAGATGTGGTAGACCCAGATCGAAACCGAGGTCGTGATGGAGGGGAATCTGAGCGAAACCGAAGTATGTCGATTCGGAGATCGTTTAATTTGACAAAGAAGTCGAGGGAGGAAAAACGCCTCACATCGCTGGCTGATACCGAGGAGAGCACAAAGACAGGCGGGGGAGATGAAGGACATGCTGAGATGGATAGACTGACCGTGCCAGCAAGGTAGTATCGTTTGCTCATGGGGAAGTGCATGGCGTTGGGTTGCTGTGGTCTTTGAACGCATATCATATACCCAAGGATCCTGTTTTAGACTATAATCACACTGTAAGCTTATTGAACTGTATAATTTCATGATTAAAGCGTCATTCTTACACGTCTGTGCAATGTCTGAGTATCTCCTTTGTCCTTCTTCTTCTTCTCCTTCTTTTTGTTTTCTTCTGCATTGGGATCACTTTTGGTCTACGTAAAAATGCATCTCTGGAAAGAATTGATCCCTTCCCCAGATAGCAGAGGTATTATTGTGTCGTGTTGGTAAGCCGGTAGTAAGCCTACATAGCAAAGCTGCGACTGCTTGATTTACCGTCGCCGATCATAGTCCCGATGGCTCCGATGCCGGTCGTAGTCCCTGTTCCGATCACGGTCGCGGTCTCGGTCGCGGTCACGATCACGATGTCCATGCCTGCTGTCTCGATCCCTCTCGCGTTCACGCTCACGCTTGTAACTGTCCTCATGGGAGCGACCCTCCTTTCGTTTACTCTCCTCTCGGCGATACTCGTCCAAGCGTGGTCGTCTGTTCTTCTTTCCGCTCTGATTCCATCCGCCGAGGTCCTCTTCCCCCTTGAGCTCCGTACCACCAAGACCGAGTCGATTCGGACGTCGCTTGACTTCCTTGACTGTATCGTGAGTTTTTCCGTCCCAGCCCATACCGCGGAGAAGAGCTGCGCCGAATTCTTCTACTGGCATGGCTTCATAGTCATCAAGCGTGGTCTCTCCTGCCCCTTGGGTGTCGTGACGGCGGGCGTCCTCTTCGGTTGGACGGATGATCTTTTTGTCGTCCTCCTTGTTGCCTAGTAGAGCGTCCAATGCTTCGTCATCTGCTGTTCGTCCGGGCGGTGGCTTTTTCTGGTTGTCATCATTGGAGACTGGCTTCTCCTTAGACTCTGATCCAACATCCTTGTTGGCGTCCTCAGTCTTTTCCTTAATCGTCAGACCCCATTTGATTCCCTTGCCCTGATCCGCAGGTTCCGTCTCGATGGTTGTGTTGTTTTGCTGCGCTCTGGCCTCCTCGGGTAGCGAACTTTTGCTCTTCCTCTGGGCTTTTGCCTCTGATCTCCAGTCGTGATTTGGTTGTCGGGCCAAGACATATTCCTTCTTTTCCGTCCTCGAGTCTTTGGCTTTGCGCTCCGTCTCCGCTCCGTCCACTCCGAAGCCTGTGATCTTCTCATGCCGTCCTCGATGCTCATAATCATCATCCTCAGAGTCGGAAGCGCCCCCCAAAGCGTGTGGTCGTGGCCGCTTCCCTAGCGACGAGGATGGTTTTGGTTTTGATGCTTTCTTCGAGTTGTTGTTGCTCGACGTGGCGCCGAACTTGATTGCTATGCGCGGAGCCGGAGGTTTGCTCTGCTCGGACATTTTGGCGGATGTTTTTATTTGAAACTGTGTAAGTTCATTTGAAGAGATGGAATTATTTTTGGAAGACGTCAACTCGCAGGCATCTGCACTGTGGCGCGACATATTTGTGGCGGTGCAGCTCCTGGGGTACCTAGGTCTAGTAGTAAGAAAACAATAGACCTCAACGTAGGGTGTCAAAATAAGCCTTGCAAAAGGCATCCTAAATCACTATGGACTACCTGAGTATTTTAGTCTTTTGGGATCGAGGTCCTGAGTTTTCTTTTCTCCCCTACCTAGTTTAATACACTTTCAGCTGTAGCCTGGACCAACAATTCTGCATTTCCTCCGTACCATGTGTATCATTTGTACCAATGTATAAAATAACCCCATCCAACAGGAAACATCGAAGATGATTATCATTGTTCATTGAGAATTAGATATCTCTAGACGAGTGATATATTGTATACCAGGAACCTTCTTTTGATTTGAAACTTATCGGTCTCCAATCTTCAAGTTTTCTGCACTTCACCAAGGTACTTATGATGTTCCATATTGCAAATAAAGTGCCGTATTATGAGACTTTCCAGGACCTCTTCCTCCGGAACATGTCGGATAGCAGCCTTTTATTTCGAGGTCCAAGACCAGTGGCTGAATAAGAAGAGGAGGAGAGATTTCAGCCCCGAGTGATCATAGTAACAAGAGAAGAATGATGTGTCAAAGTGTAACAGGCTCTGGGTTTGCGGTTCCATTTACACTTGGATTTTATTTACATGAAATGACTGGTATAGACATAATAAAGAAGAGCATTCAGTAAGTTCGTTACGTACAGGACTCGTCACTCACTCTCTTTGGTTTCTGCTAGGTTCTATTCGTAGTTGGCTCGTAATTGATTGGGTTGGGTTGGTACATACTGCACATGTACAAGGGTGCATTACCATTCTATCCCCCTTTCTGTTCACTAGCGTTATGCTCACTAGCGTGTTGGCGCCGCAAGCGTAAGGAAATCTGTTATTAGCCTTATCAATTGATCACGAATCATGGTATTTTCTGGGATAACAAATTGTCTCTCCTCTTTCTAATCTTGGCCTTATCCTAAACCTTGCTCTTCCCTCTCCCACCCACCACTGGCTCGACACCCACTATTCGCTGACGCCTGTTTGATTGCCCCCCCTAAGCCGAGCCCATTAACCAACATCCCCCCTCCCCGACACTTTCCCCAGCCTACAGCGCCCAGCGCCCCCGTGCACTCACGCTCTAACTACTAAGGCTCCACTGCTTTCAGCGCATTGAGCTGTAAACCACCAACAAACCGCCCGGTTATCGTCTCCCCAGAGACAGAAATTTTGACGCCCTCCAGCGACGTCGCCTTCAACAACGACACCCCAAAAACAATCAACAACAGCGTCTTTCATCCTATAAAACACCTGTATTCATCTCAGGCGCTCAAGAATATTGTTTTGCAACGTCCGTTTCGTCCAAAAACGGATGTCGCGGCCGTCGATGCTATGACTGAGGTCGGAGCCGCCGATCTATCAAGGCTGCTTCAAACAAAGCGCAATGAGTGCAGGTCAGTATGGGCTCAGACGAAAGAGCTGATTTTTCCGATCGTCAAGATATATTTTTCGGGCTGCTAACTTGCCTCAGTTCAATTGTGACGTCGCGGAAGCGCAAGCTGCGTGAGCTGTTCGCAGTTGCGACACAGTCCGAGGGTCTCCCACACCCAGTCTTGACCAACCCCGACGCGCCGACCACAACACCAGCGGAATGGCAGTTCTTGCAAGCCAACGATATCATCCAGTACGTCCTGCGATATTATTGCGCGTTTTTCCAAATTGATTTGCGCGCGTGTCGGCCTGCCAATATATATAATGTACTAACATGGGTACAGAGGCAAGACACTGAACGAAGCCAGTATCCCACAGAGACCAACGATCTCGCTCGAACTCTTCAAAAAGTCTCTGGCAAAAGCCATATTCATTGCGCCCGAGCCCACGCCAAAACGGACGCTCGAGGATGCGAGCAAACCTGAGACTGCGAATGTGCAGGACAAAGAACAATCTAATGGAACCCACCCACGTCCCAAAGTTGGCGATGCACCTCCAAAACAGACGCCGAGTCCTCCGCCTTCGACAGATCCCGCTACGATCGACAAAGCGAGTTCTCTCCCTACACCGACAAGCCAACCTGTACCCCTACCTGAGGATGCCATTGTAGACCCGACCTCGACGACCAGTCCTATTACCCAAACCGCTAATGATACCAATGCAAAACCAAAATCGAAAGCGGATGATGTACCCAATGCCTCAGAGGTTTCAGACACGCCTGCACCACGTCAGCCTCAAGTTACTTTTGAATCGGGGACAAAGGGAGAGAATACTGGGTCAGGTGCATCAGCGGCGGAGAAAACAAGTCGAGGGCCCAATACTTCATCCGATGCGAGAGGTGCCGCGTTGACAGTCAAGCCACCCACGGATGCCGCTCGTGCACCTGATGCCTTGTCCTCGCCTGGTTCAACTGCACAAAGCGCAACTACGCCTGCGGTTCACGACGATGCTTCGACAGACACAAGCCCAGAGCACGAGGGACCACAGTTTGCGGAGTCAGCTGAAGAGAAACCGACTGAGGATGAGGTAGACGAGGGGGTTCACGAGAAACATGACGAGAAAGAAACCAATGATGATGTTGAGGCTACTTTGAACCAAGACATACAAAATCGTGTACTGGAAGCACCCCCTGACTCTGCCGAAGCTCAATTACTGCAGGAATCTATACGATCGAGTGTTGCGGCGGAGCTAGCAGCAACAGCAGCGAGTACTAGTCAACAAACAAAATCCGTAACTTCAGCGCCAGGTTCGGAAGATGTTGACATGTCGGGTGCTAATGATGTTGTTCAACCGACTACACCCAATGCTAACGAACAAGTCAAAGAAGACAGTCCTCATGCTAAATCTGATATCGATGTAGCACGAGCCAACGCATTCGAGAACTCAGATGAAGTGCCAGGCATTAAAGAGATTCCAGACAGTCAAGAGGAGCCCCCTGAGCAGATGGATGTGGATGTCCCTGAGCCCAAAGCAACCGTTCAAGCTCAAACTCAAACTCAAGAGGTCAAATCAGATGGGAGTACACAGGCTACCGAGAAAGCCCCGTCAACACCTACGCCAGCCCCCATTTCTGATGTTGCCACTGTACCTGTGGAGTCGGCACCCAAAGAGTCCCCCCCAAAGGTTGAGCGTGCTGTTACTAGAGTTTCCTCGGGGGCCATGCGCCCAAAGTCAGTCAGCGAGATCGTCGGTGAAACTCCTCGACAAACCCCATCCTTAGAGCATACTTCGACCAACAAAAGCCTGGACAACCAACTAACCCCCTTGACTTCGACACCTAAATCGCCAAGCTTAAGACATCGCCAAATCTCTGCTCATCAAAGGCAGAGGTCACGAAGCCAGCCCTCGACTGTTGTTTTCGGAAAGCAATCTAAGAAGGTAGATGAACGGTCGATAGTGGCCGGTCAGCGCGATCCTATCATACCGACCGAGGACTACTACACTCCCCTTTTCGTCCAGGGATTCGCTGGCAGCTCCTCCTGGATGCAGCCCATAGAGAAGATCTTGTACACAGCCAACAAGACCGTGACTACCCCTGATGCCAATCTTGCCATTCAGGACCATCAGGCTTGTAAAGTTCTGCGCAGGGTTTACCACCTGCAGCAGCATGACAAATGGTCTCTACGGCAACCCAAGCGCTGCCCTGAGCCAACACGCCCCCCGTCACACTGGGATGTCATGCTCCAAGAAATGAAATGGATGCGAACTGATTTCCGAGAAGAACGCAAATGGAAAAGGGCTGTTGCAAAAAACCTTGCATATGCTTGCGCAGAATGGCACGAATCTACCCCCGAAGAGCGAAAACTGATGCAGGTTTCTGCTGTGATACCCCCGAAGACACAGCCTGCCCCTGACGTTTCGATGGCTGATATTGAGGGCGAAAATCAACTCACACCTGATCTCATCTCAAGCGGAGATGTCGAGTCTATTGACAATCTGGATGATTTAACTGAGGATTTTCCTGAGACGATAACACCGTCCGCCATCTTCTCTCTGCAAGACGACGATGTTATCTTTGGACTTCGTCGAACAGCAGCTGCAGACCAACTTCTGGAGGAGCTACCCATGTTTGGGAAGCCTCTCCAGGTTCCCAAATTTGACCTTACAGGTCCTGAGTGGGATCCTGATGCTCATTGGCGACGGCCAGCTCTACCACTGAGCAAGTATGTTGAAGGCCACATGAAGTTGGTTTCAGATGGTCCGCCAAGAAAACGCAGCCGATATGATTACCAGAACGAGGATTCGGATGACGAGGGTGAGGCTGGCTTTGTCAGCAGTGACCCTTCACCCAGCCTTCCTCTACCACCAGCTACCGATGAGGTGGCCCTATTTAACCCCGAGATGAAGCATATTCGCGATCGCCTCTATGTTGGCCATCAGTTCCGACCGCCTTCTGAATATCCGATGCCGTTACAGAGCTTCTTTGAATGCAGAAGCCCCTCTCAGTGGACGATTAACGAGGATGATGAACTTAGAAATCTTGTCCGGGAATACTCTTATAACTGGTCCCTTATTGCCAGCATGTTGGCGCCCAAATCTCGCTTTACTTCGGGTGCCGAGAGACGGTCCCCATGGGAATGTTTCGAGAGATGGATTTCTCTCGAAGGACTTCCAGCCGATATGTCCAAGACCCAATATTTTAAAGCCTACACAGGACGTATCACAGCGGCTCAGAATTTCATTGCGCAGCAAAACCAGCTCGTGGCACAGCAAATCAACCCAGCCAATGGCACAGTTACCCCTGGACGGAGACGTCCTCCGTCAACTCCCGTCAGAGTGGAGAGACGACGGAATCAGAAGCACCTCACACTTCTTGACGCAATGCGTAAGCTGGCGAAGAAACGAGAGACAGCTGCTCAGAAGCAACAGCACACAGCCTCGCAGAATGCAGCCAATAAAAAGGTCAATGAGCCTGCATCACAACGCCCCAACAAGACACCAAGAGAATACAGCATCATGCGACATGAACGAGACCAAGCCCTGGCAGAAAAGATGGCGCAGTATGCGTCAAGGCAAGAAGCTCAAAGACGAGTAAGTCCTACACGTTAGAACAGAAGTACAAAACTGACATCCTCTCTCTCAGGCTGCCTTGCAAGCCAGGGCTCAAGGTCCAGCTCAGATGGCTGGCACTCCCGGAGCTGCGCAGGTCGGTCAAAATGCAGCTCAAGTTGCTGCCACTACCGCTGCTGCCGTGGCAGCGGCCAACGGCATGAATGGTGTTGGCCGACTTAATGTACCTAATCAGCTTGCTGTTGCCGCCGCCGCCGCCGGCCAAGCTCGTCCTAGAATGCCCATGCAATCTCCTGTTCCCAATGGCATGGGTGGTGTCCCGTCTCAAATGGCTGGCGGGCTCGTTCCACCTAATCAGATGACGAGTGCGCAACAAGCCCAATTGCAGGCAATGCAAGGACAACACAACCGCATGCCCATGCCAAATCCTCAGCCTGACGTCAACTTGATGATGCGGGCACAACGCATCTCCGAACAACAACGTCTGGCACAGATGCAGCACGCTCAAGGCGGCCCTGGCACCCCTGGCCAAGGGGCGAACGGTTCCCAGCAGAGTCCCCCCTTGAACATGCGAAATGGTGTTAACGGCATCAACGGGGCCAATGCAATGAACCAGCAGAACTTCATAAATAACGCCCAGGCTATGATGGCACAGTTCAACTCCGGTAATCTTGGCTCACCACAGGCCAATGGCCTTCATATGCCGGCTGGTCCTGCTGGCTCAATAGCCCCACGACCACAAGCACAGCTCCCTCCTAGCATTGCCGCTCAGCTTGTTCAACTCGAGGCCCAGTTTCGTACTAAGAATCCGACACTACCCCCTGATCAGATTCGCCAAATGGCAACGGAGCACCTGACACGCCTTATGATGGCTCAGCGCACTGCTATGAACTCTGCTGCTGGTACGGCAAACGGCCAAGGCGGGCTTGCTGCTAGCATCGCCGCCACGACAAGCCCTCACCAATACGCCGCGCTGCTTCGCCAACAGCAACAGCAGCAGGCAAGTCAAGCAGCAGGTAGCCCTGGGCAACAACACCAGCAGCTTCACCAGCAGCATCAACAAGCGAAACAACAGCAGCCTCAACAGCAGCAAGGGCAAGCTCAGGCCCAGGCCCAAGCTCAGCAGCAGCAACAAAGGCAGGGAAGCGGCAGTGCTACGCCGTCAGCAGGCTAATCGTCCAAAACGGGCAAAATAAAGGAAAGTTTCTTGTTTGGGTTCTAGAACCACTGGTTTGGTTGGTGCATGGGAAGCGATGAATATTGGTGTTGATCTTGTTATGAAAAAAAGCGTGCACGCAAAAGAAAGGGCATCATTCTGGTTCTGGTTGTACAGTTGCTTACCCTTTTTATGTATGAGCAACGGATGGTTGGTATGGCATATTCGTGATGAGTTGGAGATCATCTGTAGATACATTTTATTAATTATTCGAGGTGAAATAGACGTATCATTACGCTAAGCCTCGAAGTCATCGTCTGTTCAAGGCGATTAAAAAAAAAAGACACCACCCTCATATGCAATAGCATTCACTTTTTGCGCATCCGCAAGTGACACGATGAATAGGAAATACGAGCACAAGATAGAATAAACACATCATTTATCTAGCATTAATGCCATGTCTATACTAACGAAACCCAACGCCATTCATGCACATAAGATGATACAGCCCGCCTCGACGCGGGAATCTCATGAATATCCGTCATTCACTATGTCTCACTCAGCTTGGTCCACCGTGCCCGCCCCTAGAGCTATCACCTTGAAGTAGTAGCCTGGGTTTGATGAAGTCCTCGTCCAGATGGTGAAATACACTGGCCGGATCTTCCGAAGACCAAAGCTGTCGGAGGGCATTGGTTGCCGTTATAGGTTGGCCACCAGGTGTCTCTGTCGTGGGAGTTGCATATGCACTGTCTACTCGTGATGGAGGAGCGGTGCTAGCCCTTGGCAGTGGTGATCGTCGGGCTGGCGGAGGCAGGTCAGAAACATCAATATCACTGCCGATGTCGGAATCATCGTTATGGCGAAGGAGATCGGACCGCTCTGGGATAGAGTTCTTTCGACTCTTGCTAACAGGGCGGCCACCGGTGTGCGGAGACGAGGCGCCTGAGACATAACTAGCAGACTGGCCAGCCTCGAGACTGCCAAGGGCAACGCTGCCATTCCGGCGAGGATTATATCCGATCCCCGTTCCTGAACGCTTGACCTGAAGACCTCCGCCAAAGGTCTCGATATCGAACTCGTCGTCACTGTCAACTTCCTCAACAACGCCAGTCCGAATACCCAGGATCTCAAGCATTCGAGCGGTCGTACCACCAAAAATGATGACAGTAAGCACGACAACAACCAGAACAGTAGCTCTAAGTGCGGGCGCGTTGTCGCCAGTGAGCAAAGCAGCTAGCGCCACGCCGACAGCTCCACGGAGGCCAGCCCAGTAGAGCATGGCCTGGTAGTTATAGGGCAGCTCATCGCCGACCTCTTGGCCGCGTCTGCTGGCGCGATATCGGATGAACCAGTTAATAGCCTTGGACAAGGGGAATACAGCGACCCATCTGGCAGCACAGACAGCCAGAATAGTGACAATGATGAGAGGCGGCTGGAATGAGAGGTTGTTGTCTGTGAACAAAGCCAGTCCCAGGTAAATGAATATGAAGTTCTCAGACAACTGCGATAAGATCTGAAAGATGAACTTGGTGGTGAGTTGAGTTCGGCGTGACATATTGAAATAGGCATAGTGCTTGAGTGTAATACCGCAGAAAAGCAACGACACAATACCTGCATGAAAATTAGAATGTGTGTAGCACAAGCCAAGACTATGGGTGACATACCAGACATATGAAGGCCATGAGAGAAGAAGTAAGTGGCGTAGGCGATCAAGACAATCAAGCAACTCTCAATCTTGGGAATACGGCGAAGGTAGGTAAACTTGAGCAGCAAAGCAGTGCCCACGCCAACAATGAAGCCAATGAACATGCTGCAGAAGAAGACGAGCAGAAAGATTCCTGTGCCTTCAAAGAAGCTGACGATACCAAGATTAGCAGCCTCGCCCTTCTTGTACTTCTGCGCAGTTTCGAAAATGACGATGGCGATAGCGTCATTGAGAATCGACTCTCCAAAGATGATGGTATACAGCTTGGGGTCAACCTTGTAGGTGTTGAAGATTGCGAGAATAGTGACAGGGTCAGTAGCGGAGAGAGTTGCGCCCACGGAAATCGCATCGACAAAGGTCATGCCCAGGGATCCGGGGAGGAGTGTAAAGATGTACAGGATCAAGCCAATAACGACAGCCGACAGAAAGGTTCCAGCAAAGGCAAAGGTCAAGATGGTGCCAATGTTGCGGAAGAAGTTGGCCTGATGTAGCTCATAACCCGAGGATAGAATGATAGGCGGCAGAAGAAGGTTGAAAAAGATTTGGTAGTCGAAACTGATCATGTTGCGAATAGAGTCGCCAGAAGCTATCATCAAGACAAGCCCAACAACCATTCCTGCAAAGAGAAGACATGCATGTAAGCCATTGATCCTCGGTAGTTGATTTCAGGGAGCGCACCAGCAAAGATTGATATAACCGTTTCATGTATAGCAGTGACCTTCTTCATCTGCAGCATGTAGCTTGTGAAGAAAGCAATAATGAGCAGCATAATCGAGATGAAGAGCGCCCATGCCGCGAACAATTCCTTCTGAGCAGAGTCGCCCTCTGGAGGTCATCGTCAGTATTTCTTGTGGTGAATTGTCTCTTTTCGAATGGGAAAACGCACCCTCAGGATCGCTCTCTTCGTCGGTCGCTCGCTCTATGTTCGATTCGTCAGTCTCACATTCCGGAATGAGAGTCGGACTCCATAGGTGATGAATAGCGTACTAAGGAGCTGGAAGCCCATTCCGACGAGCCTTGCGGAAGCCATTGTGTTTTCGTCGTCTCAGTGTCCGATCTCCGTCGCTTTGCGATAATTTAAAGCCGTCGCGATCGTTCAGATCAAGTGGGAAACCCCTTGCGCGAGCCTCGTAAGCGGCGACACTGGAACATTCGCAAGGGAGCACGAGTATCGAGAGGAAGCGGTATTGGAACCGCAGGACGAATTGCTGTAGATTTAGTTGCTGCTGCTGCTGCTGCTGACGACGTCGACACGAAAGAAGGGTCCAGGCAGCAAAATAGCGAATGTTGGAGGGAAGTAATGCGATTGGAAGTTAGAGGGATAAGTCACTACCTAAGGTTAAGGTATAGTATGGAAGGTAAGGTAATGGAACTAAGCTACCTTAAGTGCAAGGTGGGCCAACTTAGCAGCCAAGATAGGTATGTACAACCAGATGAAAGGCGACAGCTTTCAATAGATCAAGACTCTGATTGGCTTATCTCTAATGCGAAGGATATTACCTACCTATCCGAGTTGTTCACATTTAGACCAAGTTGATCAAAGTAATTGACCTCTAAACATCTCTAACATGAAGACATATGCTGACCTAGCGATAGGGAGGCAACTGTAGATTCTGTTTTCCCATATGAATTGACGTAAGATCATTATTCCACTTTGAAGTTGTCATGATATATGCCTTGCCTCTCCATGTACATAGTATACCCATCATGCTAAGTAATACCAACCTCGGGACTTGAAACAAAGAAACAAGCAAACATATCCAAACTCGGGGTTTGGTTTGCTTTCAGCCCGTACAGCATTGTGCGCCATGTAAAGCATGTTGTCTTGTTAACCAACCATTACTGGCTCCGTGGTCTACCTAATCGACAAACTCACAGTCCTTGATTCTCAGTACATCCACGACGCTAGCGGGGTTGTTGGTGGGGGGTACCTTAGGGTCTCCTGTTGAGGCTCTTCAGTAAGTCAATCCACTAATCATGCTGGAATTTAGCCCCGGGGGGCCTGGAGGGGCGGGGGACGACAACGCTGTCAGCCCCGGAGTCTCTGCACTTAGACCTAACCTTGAAAGCGTTCACTTCCACCATTGGGAAGCTGTCAACTTCACAACCTAGGTGAACAACTCCGCTGTCGCATCTACGACGAACAGTAGAAATTACAACGTCGATCACGCACATAATCTGTAGGAGCACTCGCGATCACGATGTATCACCTCGCCAAAGGCATTTACCTCTATGCGACCAGCAAAGAAGGTACCTTCAACACCTCATGGTAACTTGGGTTCCCTCGAACGCTAACCTCGCCATCTTGCTAGAATACTCTGTAATTCTTCTAGGCCTTGACAATGCCGGGAAAACCACCTTTCACGAACAAGTCAAGTCCATGTTTCTACCAAACAGACCCGACCCGAAGCTCAAGACAGTACCCACCGTAGGCCAGAACGTTTCGACGATACCCCTACAAGACATGTACCTCAAGCTTTGGGACGTAGGCGGTCAGCACTCGCTCCGAAAGCTCTGGGAGAGTTACTATGCAAGCTGCCATGCTATAGTCTTCATCATCGACAGCACAGATATTGGCGACGGAAACATTGAGCATGAGGAGAACGTTGGCAGACTGGAGGAGTGTCGGCTAGTCCTCGAAGACGTCCTACAACACTCTGAAACTGAAGGGGTACCACTTCTAATTTTAGCAAACAAACAGGATCGCGAGGACTGCGTCGAGACAATACGCATCAAGGAGGGTCTAGTAAAGAAGGTTATGGAGGGAGACAAGGGGTCCGCTGTCCGCGACTCTCGTGTGCTGGCCATGAGTGCTCTTACTGGCGACGGAGTCCGAGAAGCTATCGAGTGGGTAAGAACCAGAGTACAATGGAACAAGGAGTCTCGACCGCCTGTGATGCGGTAGTTTCTAACATGAGTGGCCTTTCTGTGCGATCACTAGAGCTTATGAGCTACGACAGTACCTGGTTTGGCGTATGTATTTGGAGTTTGAATGGAGCATCAGTAAATCACTGTTTAGCCTTGAAAGGCGGGAAACACTAGCGAACGTTTGCGGGGTATCATGGTTCTATTTTCCTCTGGGTTTATTGCTTTTCTTGGTATTAAGTTGCAGATGTTAGCCTTACCTGTCGTTCTCAGCTGTCAATTCAGCCATGAGCCCTCCTTTGTCCCTTCGCTTTGCGTCCTCAGCCAGCTTACTATCTACTAGGTCAGATAGCTCCTTAGATCGGTTGAGCGCTCCTTGAGCACACTGGATGAAGAGTGGTGCGTCAAGAGAAGTCCCTCCCAGTTTGGCAATCTGACAAATCTCGCCATGCTTGTTGAGACTGTATGTGCAGTGAGATACTCGCAGTTGCTCCTCAAGCCAGTTGGTATCAACGAGGACTTGGCTTCCATCTTCGCCAAAGAAACTGAAGGTAACACAGAAAGGGGAGTGTAGCCAGCTTAGAGGCACGGGCTCTCGCTCAGCAGGTGTGTATATGGTGAGGTTTTCTCCCTCAATGCTGGAATCAGGCTTGCGGAAATGTCGAAGAGCTGCAACAACTGCTAGACAAGCCGCGTCTGTGAGGTTTCCATCATGCGTGAGGACGTGAACATCGACTCTGATAGACCAACATTTCTGGCCGGCGATGAGGCATAGTGACTCGGTGTCTAGCGCACCAGATCTTCTGATTGTTTTCTCGAGGAGCCTGGAGAGAAGAACCTCCTCGAGTGAAGGGCGGTTGACCTCATATGAAGGGGCAACCATGGGGCTGAGTTCTGATGTGATTGTGAAAACTCCGTCAAAGGGACGGTCTGAGTATGGCACGGTGACTTCTGCTGAGACTTTTGCTAGAACTCTGAGAGTTTTATTAGTAAGAAATACATACCACTAAGATATAATAGTGAAATACCTTGTTTTTCCATACTTAACTTCTGCAACTCCATATTCATCTCCAAAGGTGAGTTCAAGAGCCCGAAACTCGTCGAATTTGCGCCCGTCTAATCGCAAACCCTCATCGAGAGCTTGGGTAACAAAAGTCCTCTCAGAGAGAGAAGGTTCAGCTTCGCGAGGCATGATTGACTATTATTTTGGAGTGAATATTTCATGACAAGAAATGCCGTTTTTATAAATTGCCTACCAAGCGTAATAGACTGAGAGAAACATTGAAGAAATTCTGCCGGGCGGTGAGGTGCCATGTACGGTGCCTACCTTAGGTAGGCCTGCTTCTCATGTACGCCTCGCGTCGGCAATGTTCAAGACTTCTTATTGACATTGAAACACCATTTCTTCAAGAATTTATTGAGGAATCATCGCCATGACTACCGCGCATAGACCCACGTTCGATCCGGTTCGTATTCTCCCTTCTTTTTCTTCAGCGCATACTGACTTTTACAGGCCCGTGGCAAAGAAGCCCTCCGAGGTCCAGCCTACCATCAACGCCTCCTCCCAGCCCACACCCAACTCAAATATCGCCAAGCTGGTCAAGGCGGTGATGCTGACGAGCCCACGCGCGATCTTGCTGCCGAGCTTCTCGCTGCTGAAACCGCCCATTTCACCAAGAAGAACGGCGCCCCTGCCCTCATTGATGATGCCGACGAAGACGACGAAACCAGCGTGTCCAATGGCGCGAAGCGAGCGCTTCCGAGTGCTGATGGCGAGGGAGAAGACTTGGAGGCGAAGAGACGTCGGATCTTAGCAGAAACAAGAGATATCGATGCCGACGATAGCGAAGAGGACGACGACGACGACAGTGAAGACGACGAGGATAGCGATGATGACTCTGATGCAGAGCTGCAGAGAGAGTTGGACCGTGTACGAAGAGAGCGAGAGGAGAGGAAGAAGAAAGAGGTAAGTCTGAGCGATTCTTGGATGCAGATGATGGTTTGCTGATACACATCACAGGAGGCCGAGCGACTCAAAGAAGAGGAAGAGGCTCGAGAACGGGATATTGCCCTAGGAAACCCCCTCCTCAACAAACAAGATTTCAATATGAAGCGCCGCTGGGACGACGACGTGGTATTCAAGAACCAGGCACGTGGCACAGAAGACAAGGGCAAGAAAAAGGAGTTCGTAAACGTAAGTCTTGTGATTCTTCCGTTCGCAAAGCATTCTCTGCCAGCGACTCAGTTCTATATGCATTTGTTTTTCTTTTCCTATTTCCTTCAAAGAGGAACAGACACCATTCGCTAACCCTGATCTTTAGGATCTCCTCCGTTCCGACTTTCATAGGCGCTTCATGAGCAAGTACGTTAGATAATGACATAGACAAACTCCTCCATTTTAGACATTAGATACCCTGAGTTTTAAATCAAGCACTCTCCTGCGACCGTCTTCGTCCGTCCTTTGACTCCAAAGCCTGCTCGGTGAGGATCTTGTTCTCCAGGCCTTCGAAGGCTCCGAGAACGTTGCCGTATTTCTGATAGGTTCCCTCGCGGTAGCCGTCGTCAATGCGCTGGATGTTACCCTCCTCGGTCCATCGCTTACCAATGAGCTCGTCGAATGTCTCGTTTGGCTGGCGCTCGAGAGCCCAGAGGGCCTTGTAGGCTCCGCCAAGGGCGCAGGCGTTTCCGCCAACGTCGAGCTTGTAAACACCATCGCTGCCGCCGAGGACCTCGCCAATGACGCGGGCGATGGCTGGGTTCAGCGAGCCACCTCCAACAAGGTAGATACGACGGGGCTGAGCTGGTAGGCCGGGTCGACTGCTCTCTACCAGGTTCTGAGAGCGCAAGCGCATAGACAGGGCCTGAGACTCAACGATCACTCGAGCATCAGTCTCCTTGTCCCATCCTCCCTTGACTTCCTGGAGGTCAGAGCCATCTGGCTCGCATGAGTATCGCCAAGTGCCTGCACGGATGTTGGGCACCACTTCGGTAAGGTAGAAGTACAGACCAAGCCTGCGCCTATCGTCCTTCTTTGCAGCGCCAAGAGCAGGAGTGTTCTCGATGGCCTTGTTGAAGTTCTCCCAGCCGGTAGGGCCGTTCTCAGGCTTGGGGAGTTGGTCACGCACTCGCTCGCGTGCTAGGCCTCCGTTCTTGTAGCACAGCATGAACATGTAGTGGCCATCGGTTGTGGGGTGGTTGAAGAAGTGGTAAGCGCCATCAGGCTTGTACTTTGGTGTGTTCATGAGGAATGTCGTCGAAGTACCGAGAGAGACGATGGCGTCGAGAGGTCGAAGGGGAAGAGCGAGAATAGTTCCGGGGTTATCGCCGGTGAATGGTGTGATCTGGCAGTCAGGGTGGAAGCCGTGACGGTCCACGAAATAGGGAGAGATAGAGCCCAAAACAGCAGCGCCATCGAGGCAAGGCTCACCCAGTTTCTTTCGTAGGTTGAGGGCCTCGCGCTTGCTTCCAGCAGCAAGCTCCAGAAGTGGTTCGCTGTATGTTTGGCGGGACATATCCCAGAGGTTCATACCACAGACATCGCTGACATCCATGGGGGCGATGGCGCCGAGGAAGACGGATGCCAGCCATGATGAGACGAGGGAAATGTGAGCTGTCTTGGCGTACATGTCTGGGAGGTCCTTCTTGAGGCGCATAATCTGGGTTCCAGTAAATCGCTGGTGAATTTGTTAGTATCTGGTTTTCTCTGGTTATTCGAGAATCTCAACTTACATGGTGAGCACCGCTGCCTGTCACCTCAGCAAGCTTCTGGCGACTGCCAAGAGCAGCATCAAAAGCGTCACATTCAGCCTGGGTGCTCTGGTCCTGCCAATTGGGCGACCATTGGTGCGAAAGGGCCTGCGGTAGCTGAACAACCAGAGGGAGACGAGGATCAAGATGGTGAAGAATCTCGTAGGCATTGCCATTCCAGTAGACACTGCCATGCTGTTGACAAGAGCCGCTGATACCGCGAATATGAGATAGAGGAACAGGCATAGACTCGGCCAAACGGTCGAGGACGAGATCTACAGACTCTAGCCACATGGCAACGGGCGCATAGACCTCGCCTGTTTCCTCGTAGACATGGACACCTTTCTTGATGCCATATTTGTGGCCAAAGTCCTTGTCGAAGTCGACCTTGGCTTCACCTTTGACCTTGAGGTCTGAATCGACAACCAGAGCTGGATATGGGTTAGCGAATTGTGCCGGCAGCTGAGAAACTGGCTGACGTGCCTTTGAGCTGTTGAGTGGACAGATCGAAGCCGAGGTACAGTGGCTTGAAGTCCGGGGACTGATCTGGGGAGTTGGATCGAGCAAGGAACGGCATTTTGAATAGCTTCAGGTAAATGTCGAGCTGTTGAGTCTAGCTACTAAGGTAGGGATACTATATCCAAGGGCGCCAACCACGGCCGACGTCAATGGTAGCGAGATGACGAAATGAGAGCCAATTCAGTGGGTGACGTAAGAATTGGCAGTCTTGTAAGTGCGTGAGTGTGGTGTAGGTGATCTTTTACAGCGAACAATGGGTGAAGAGCCTCAGTAGAATAGAAAGAATATGGGTCAAGTTGTGTGAGACAGGGAAAACACCAGAAAAAGCCACGAGCTGGGCTTTATAGCTTATAACGCGTGTACTGACTGTACCTTGCCTTAGCTGAGCAGTCGCTCACTGCCAGTCCAGTACAGTACAGTACAGTAACTGCATCATGTTAGACCGCCACCCTCCAACAGGGAAGACTGAGATAGACACACACTAAGATTGTCTTCAGTGGGTAGCATTATCAACTGTAAGGCGTGGATGCAGTAATGACAATGACAATGACAATGCCAATGCCAATGCCAATACCAATACCAATACTGTAAAAACTGGGCAGAGAGGTCATATAAACACAATTCCATGCCCGGGGAATATATCCGCCTGTCTACCTACCTATTTGCTGCCAAGTATTGCATATAGATTACCTGGTAGCTGGGTCATCTTTGCCTAAAAATGAACAATATGCAGTTCTTTTATCTTAACAATCTTCTCTCTCACTCACTCTCACTCTCTCTCCTCTAGCATTTATCCTGTTCATAGTACATACTTGGAGATACCATCAGCAAAACAAACAAACTTAGTACGTAACCCTCAAGAAAATATGGAGATTTTTTCTCTCACTTTCCATCCTCCGTATCAACGTGGGGTTGTCTTCTCCGCTGAATGAGTCCAGTTTTTCAACGAGACCCTTGACGATCGATAAAAGGAAGCCTGGGCTAGCGTTGGGAGGGGCGTGTATAAGATACCTACCTAACTTAGTAGTTACCCAGTTGCAAAGCACGACACCCAACACCTGAGAAACCCTTTAAGCATTCACATTCAGCCAAGTCGTGATACGGATCAAGCCGAAGGAGGTGTGGAAACGGAAGAATAGGAATTGATCACCAGGGACAGACGCTACAGTCCGCAGGGGTTACAAATGTCATTTTCCGCATTTTGGCTTGTACCCCACCCCACCGCGGAATAGGTCAAAATGGCCTTATTGGCTCGTTTGAGGCTAGGTACCTATACTTAGTTTAACCTTTTTTTCCCACCTAAAACCAAGATTTTGATAGAATCGGTACTTCGCAGCCAACTTCCTCAACGAAATGACGTAAATTATGATGCAGCCGATTGAGGTCATCGCCACCACAACAAAGGCAGCTTTTTTCAACACAACACCACAACTACCTCAATTTTACAGCTTTTGATGCCGCGTTTTCGCCAAAATGACCGATTTTGAGATCCACGAAGATAACAGACC